>VZRE01014787.1:735127-787594 GCA_013396775.1 Cephalopterus ornatus
GGGGGGGGGTTGGGGGAAAAAAAAAAACACAACAGAAAAACAAGGGGATGTGGTTCTTCAGAAAGCATTTGATAAAAGAATGAATAAATGTGACACAAAGCTCCAGCGTGAAGCGTTATCCAAGTTCAAAAGCAACAAGAGACATTCAGGAAATTAAAATCCTGTAAAGAGTTATTTTAAGAAAAATAACACTACTGTTGGCTGAGGAAGTCTCTGTTACAAACACCTGGAAAACAGGTGAATAATATGAGATTTGGGAATATTGTCACTAGGCCCTGACACAGATCTGGGCTAAACACATCTTCAGTCTGATCCACTACAGCCAGCATCATTTCTTTTGAAAAAAAAGTGGTAAATCTGTAGATGGTTGTGGGGGACTTCACTTTAAACTCCAGTTCCAAAACCATGCCACCAGTGCTCTGATAGGAAGGGCTACAGAGTTCTGGTGGGCTGCTCGCCTGTACCTGTCAGTTTGCCAGGCTCCTTCCACAGTAAAAGGTGGTTTTCTCAAGTAGCCTTCCAGTAGACCAGATATCCTCTATCAAACATATTAACAAAGAAACCTACCCACTTTTTTTTTTCCCCCCCTTGTTTACACCTTGCAATCACTCATTTGAATGCCCTTTTGTTTTATCAGAAGGCAGAACAGAGAGATATCTTTAAGGCCAGCACCCCCTATAATGTAATTTCCCTCCATTACCCAGTTTGCTTAAAACACTTTGCCTGGGAATGGTCAGTAATAAAAAGCACTTCAATCGATCTCACCCTTGAGCTGTGCCATAATTTTCAATTCAGAGTGTCAGCACCACACACAGAGAGGCAAGTCGGAGTCTGTTAAAAAAATATCAAGCATATTTAAAAAAAAAAAAATTGGTGAGAGAACTCAAGAGCTCATCGTTCCCTTTCTTCTTCAATCATTCTGAATGTGAGTCTGAGCCAAACTTGAACATATTAATACATCACATTAAACAGCCTCAAAAACTATTGCAGGTGTCATTTTCAGATGCAAAAGTCCAACTTACTTTCAACAAAATTCATACTCCCTCCAAGAGAATTTAGGGAGAGGTGAGGGCTTAAGCTTTAACCTCAGGCTAAGAGTCTTTAAAAGGTTTCCTCTCCTCTTAGCTGCTCCAGTGTGGATCTTCACTATTTTACTAACAGTGACTTAGGTTTCATGCTCCCACAAACAGCTTTATTTGTCATATCACAGATTCTGCAAGATAACATTTACCCTTTACTCTCTTCTGACAAACTTTGCTTTTCTCACAGGGTGTAAACTGTAGCTGTGTATAAATGAGAGTTGCAGAGATATATCCTTCTCTTATTTAAAAATTACTTTAATAAGCAAACCAAGGAGATAAGGATGCTGCAAACTCTTTGCAGAATAAGACTGTACAACAGAGAGACTCACAGCATTCCTTGACACTCCAGAAATAAAAAATAATGGATTCACTGATGTCTGTTCAAGATAATGGAGCTCAGTGAGAAACTGTAAAAACAAAACTGTAAAAATAAAGAAAAGATAAACAAAGTAATGAAGTGTGAGACAGGCAAAAGTGAGAAAAGGGCAAGTTTACTACATATTATACACGTCAAATAATCCCTGTTATCCACCCTTCTCCTTGCCATCCCTAGGAGATCCCTCACAGGGTATAAAGTCACATGAGCAGATGTAGGAAAGCCCAAACACAGGTTGGTTATTTTTGTATATGTACCTAAACTCACGCAGAGAGTATCCCAGACTGGAAGCACACATTCTTGCAAAGCAGATTGAAAAAAAAAAAAACCACAACCAAAATTGAAGTACTGTGCACCTCTGTGGAAGAAGGGCTTGATTCAGCAAGTGATTAAGAGGCACACACCCGAGAGGATCTGCCTCAATAGCATATTCCAGATCCTTTAATATTTTCTAAGTTTAATATTTAAGCAGGCCAGTATTTTCCTCTAATTTATTTTTTAAAATAAAAAAACCTCCAACTTTTCTTTCTTTTCCTTTTGTTTTCTTTTCCTGAGGTGAGAGATTTCGCAATAACTTATATTTCAAACCAATCTGCAGGCAGTAATATTGGTGGCTTGATACCTTTCAGAGCACCACAGTTAAATCCAAGGAGTTATGCAACAAAAATAAATTTTCTAAGAAACATTTGATAGCCTGTGGAGAGCCAACCCAACCAGCAGAAAAACTCCGGCTAAGGAGTCACTAGCTACGTGAAAATGGATTTTTCATTACTAAGTTGTTTGCTCCCCTCCTCACTTTTCCCCCCAAAGTCAATACGTCGTATTTCACTCAAGAAGCCATTTTCTTCTCCTCTAATTCTTCTCACGTCTGTAATAATTAATTCATTTTGCTTACACTGCAGCAGCCTCAAAGCCATGGTTTGAGTTTCTCAGCAACAGAACTCTGCCAGAGGCAACGTGGATGCCATAACCTCAATTACAACTTACGCAGGAGAAGGCTCCACTTATTTTCTGCAGGAGTCACTCTTTTGTCTTAAACAAAATTCTTCATGGGTTATTGGGCACCAAAGATGTATAGAAAACAAACAAACAAACCAGAAAATATGAAAAAATCCATTTCAGAGACAAGATACAGAGATCCACATCAGAAAACACAGATTGGAGAAGGACATCACTATGAGCAGTCATCCTGTCAGGCCCCCTCACAACTTCAAAATGCAGCATCCACAGAACACTTGTGATGGGGCTACGAGAGCACAACGCTCTGGTCCTCCTCACTGACTGAGCTGCACCTCAGCACTGGCTGCTACCCTCGCCAGCTCTCCCCCTCTTTGCCCAAGAAAGGTTCTCTTGGCTGGCCACACACAAATACTTCTGCCTGACTTCACGGGTGTTGTTCATTTACACGTCAGTGACGCAGGTCACCTGCTTCCCGTGGAAAAGGTAGGGTGAGCTGTGCGGCCTTCGGAGAAAAGCCCAAAAATCATTTCTTGCCCTGACCTCTGACGTAGGGCAAAAAAAAATTTGGATTCCCTCAAGTCTTTTTAGAGATCAGAAATTCCAACAGATGTTCAAAGTCTTTCCACGGAGTGAAGAGTCAGATAGAAGACTTTGAAACGTGAGGGAAGAAATGCGTTGTCCAATTAACCTCCAACCTTGAAAGAAAAAGTCTGCTGGCTTAGGATCACAGAAGCCAAAATAAGTGACAAAGGATCTTTTTACAGGGGAATGGAGGAAATATTTAAAATTTTTTCAAGATCCAAGAACGACTAGGCATGAATTTTACTTATGAGGTCACCAATTGTAGGACAACATGAAATTAATTTTTCTTCCCTTGCAATGAGTAACAGCAAGTTAATAATTCATCTTGATGAAGAGTATTTATTCACCTGAAAAGACAGCAAACTATTTCATTAGTTAAGTTTATGTTAACTTCTATCGGACACGAATGCCAAGAGGTAACTCCTGGATGTGGCAGGAAAACCTCAAGTCTGTTTTCCCTTCCCCAGAATTAAAGTCAGTAGAAGCTACATGGCTTTATTCACAAAGCTGGATGCAGTTTTCAGTCAAAAGAAGCATTATGAATCAAAATACTGAAAGAAAAAGAATTAACATTCAGTCATAAATAAAACAACAACACAAGCGGCAAACAAAAAAGAAAGCTGTTGTAAGAATTCTCAGGGACTCTTAAATATGCACAGTTGTTTAACAGGACTCACCACAAATTTTGGTTTAGTGCAATGAAATAAGAAACCATGTGATGAGGGTCAAACTGAAGGCAGGGTTTTCAACAACTGTTTAAAGTTTTGCAATTTTAGTTTTCTCTCTTAATCGCAATTGGGAATGGTCTGATGCTTTCCCCCCACTAAGTGTCTTCTGTGCTTAGCATCAGTTTAACATGTGTGGCAAGTCCCTTTAATCACCACATTCACTGTGCAGGCATAAAATGGTCGAGACACTTGCAATTTTAAGAAACCAGAGTGCGTAATATATGGAAAGGGAAAAGAAACGGTGCAATTTGGAAAGGAACTGAAAGGAAAACTGACAGGTGACAAAGACAACAGCAGAATTTTGCCAGGTGTTTTGCACTGCAGTGTTTTTCTAAAGAAGGGGGTGGCCCTGATCACTACTGCATTTTACTGTAAGGGAGAGGAAAAAAAATAAATGGAAATAGCTGCATGACCCGAAATAACCACAGCCAAAGGGGAAATGGGAAGAGCCATCTGAGATAACGTTAAAACAAGAGCAGTTCTCCTCGCCTTTGTTTTATCCAAGCCTGGTTCTTGTGTCAGGATTAGTGAAATCAAGTGACAGCAGTAACTCCACAACCTCCAGCTCCCTTTAGGATCATTTATCTGGGGATGACCAACACACCTGGCACAGCTGCCAGAACACCCAGGAAAAACCCCAAAGACACCAAACATGCCTTGGGTGTAACCCTGGTTTTGGGTTTGTCACCTCTCCATCAGCCTCCTCGTGCCCTACAAACCCATGCACAGAGAGGATCTTTAACCACAAGTATCCAAAGGATTAATTTGTACTTCATTCCACTCAGAATGTAGGTTTGGGAACAATGTCATCGGTGATGACTCTGACCTGGTTTAGGCTCAAAAAAACCCAAAGAACACGCTCCTCTTTTAGACTCCTCTTGGAAATACTGATTAGATAAACTTTCTCTACATGTACATGTGTTTAAATTAATGAAATATCATCTGCTTTTGCATGTGCATTCTAATCTGAAATCACAATCAGTTAATTTACTCCAGTTCTAAGCCAGTTTTAAAATAATACGGAGAGAAGTGCAGGAAATGCAGTTCAGAAGCTGAACTGTGGCCATCAAGACTCTCTTGATGCTTAGCACAATATAAAAAAAAATTCCATTAAAAAGTGCTACTCTGGACCAAGAAACTTAATCTTCATGCATCAATTCAACTTTTCACATCCACACACAATCCTTCTCATGTGGTTAATAACTCAATTCACATTGACTGTCACAAGCCCAATCCGATTTACAAGATTAAAAGAAGGAATAAGAAAAAAAACTCCAAACCATCAGCACATAATTTCTTCAAACTTTCAGTCTGGACTCTTCCCCTCTTTCTTTTTGCCTTTTGAAACCTCTGTCACTCTCCCTCATAACTTATGTGGATATGTAGAACAGATACCAAATGCAAGGCAGGCGTCAAAAAGTCAATCCAATCTTTGTGGAGCATCTTCTCCAATTTTCTGATATCATGTAGCTTTACTTTGTTATGTTCTGCTCTGTCAGTGAGTGACTTTTTTTATATGACACATCAAGGACTACCCTTACGACTTACATTTGTTTCTCCTTTTCCAGAAAGCTATCCAAGCATCAAAACTGAGGTTACAAGAAGCACTAATAATTATTAAAAGAATGTAAAGCACATAAGGCAGCTTCACAATACTTCCAAAAATAAATCCTCCCTAGAACATACTCCTGTTCCAGTTAAAGAACCATGTGTTGTATCTTGAACAAAGCTACAAATTTTGGTTTTAGTGCTTCCAACTATTTTTGGGGCATTTTTAAACACTCTGGAAAACTAGTTAGTTAGAATGTTGGAGGGACAATCCTAAGCTGACATTTTGCTTTTATCTTGTCCCCACGTTCTACCTTCCATACAGCCAAGTCCCAGAGAGAGTGAGTGCTCTTCTCCTGGGGCACATGGCAGGAGAAGAACAAGGAGTACAAAAGGAAAGCGAAGCAATTAAGCACCCCAATCTCTCCGACCTCTACTCATCGAAGAAGTATTTGACCCGATGCCACCAAAGCGGCCCTATAATGGAGCTCAGCTCTCCGTTAGCAGCTTGAGCAAGTTCATCTCTGTTGGCCTCTGGATTTGCATCTAATCTCTTATTTAGTCACAGAACACTGAGGTCACCTTTTTAGAAACCACCTACAGGGGGAAAAAAAAAGAAGGGAGCAAGTGTTACATTTCCCTGGCTCCCGCAGAACGCTTGCCAGATAATGGTGAGGGGAGAATATTTCCTCCATTAACACTCTGACCCTCCCAGTTAATGGCCTTTTGGTTCACAGACATGCAACAAACCCAGCTGCCTCAGAGGCCCTGAGCTATAGGTAACCTAAGGGAGGAAGGGCTCCACAGTCACTTGGAAAACATCCGAGGTCCGTACGCTGAACACGGACACCCTGAACTGCCAGGATGGAGGTTCACGAGTCAATCCTTGGTTTAGTCACATCGTGCAGCAAATCAGTCCAAGAGCAAGGCACACACAGGAACATTTTTAGTTCTGGGCATCACAAAGCACAAGCAGTCAGCTCAACACAGGTTTCAGCGAAAACAGTCTCCTTCGAAGCAGTGGGTCAAAAATGGAGGTGGTCCCTTTTCACTCCAAAAGAACTCATGGTTAAATACGTGCAGGACATGCTGGTCCAAAGTTAAAAGCAACATCCCCATGATAAACAAGTAATTATAGCTATTAACAGAAAATCTTATGAGGTGATAGAAGCAGTTATTTTCTCTTATTTCACCCATTCTTGGTCCTGCTTTGCAATGGACTGGATGAGAAACCTTTCTCACAGTGAGAGCACCTTAAACCACGAAGAACAGCATCACTGGAACAGGAAGGCATTTCCCAAGGCCAGTAATTTTTCATCCTTTGGTGCTCAACTCAGAGCTAGAGTATGCCAACACATCTTCCCTAAAATCTGACTCATGACACTGAGACTGTGCCCAAGCAGAAGAACTTGCATTCAAGTCTATTACTCTTACATATTTTGCATAGGAATTATAAGGTGCTGGGATTTCATAAACCCCAGAACTTGGCATTCCTGTGATTTGGAAATAAAAATAAAAATTTAAAAATATATCTATTCCAAATTTTAAAAGAAATCCGTGTAAGTCTGTAACATTTTGGCTCCTATAATGATTATTCAAATAATAATACTTAAATTTAAACAAAGCTACACTACCCATGAGACAAATGCAGAGCCAGACACCAACTGAGAAAGGAAAGAGACCTTTCAAGTGTTAGATTTAGGAAGCACAGGGAAGACAATAAATAGATACTCCTATTCTGATTCTGGTTTTCCATTATATATTTCCATCTTTCTATACTTTTCCAGCTGTTACCACACCATCATTAAATGATTTTATGTTTTCCATAGGTGAGTGACAAGTAGAATTTGTGATCACAGTTAAGCCCAGCTTTGCTGACCTGCCTCATACACCTATTTCACCTCCGTAACCTCCGGAGGCATCAGGATGTGACACAGGAACTTATTCTCACACTCTTCCAACCTCAGGCTCACCTCGTGGGAATGGGAAGTCACCATGGAAGACAAAGCTGAGAAAAACAACATAGATTTCCTAATTAAAATGTTTTTTTTTCTGTGGCACACAAGGAAGTGAATTTCAACCCCATAATTGACATAAAAATCAGTAAAATAAGATGTTTAATCAGACCCAAATTTCACAACTCAGTAAGACTTTTGTGAGCTTTGGATCGCGAGTTACTACATGAGGACAAAACCGATGCTGAGGCCCAGTGTTATGCCTGAGAACGAATCAGGGCAGAATTTCTCTCTAAGTGGACAGAAAAACACATTAAAGCTCAGTAGCATTTTCAACATTAAAGCTGATGCCAGTGTTTATGTACCAGTTCATTTATATTTTAATTTAGGCAGAAATGGTTATTATTTGTAGACAATTCCCATGGTGATTTTCAAAATATCATCAGGGTTCTGATTAGCTGAAATTCAAGTCCGTAGGACTGCCTTTCAAACAGAGACTGCACACGATGCCAAAACTTGCTCACTTTCTCAGTGAAAAACTTCTTTGCTAGTAGATTGGGATATTTTTGCCCCTTGCTGTTCTTAAAGCGTCACAAAGGAGATGATATTTCCCTGTCCATAAATACACCTTGTAAAGCTGAGAGCTGTGGCACAACAGGCTGTGAGCAGCATCCCTTTGTTTGGGGCAGGCAGCTGTTGGGATCGTGTGTCAGTCGCACGATGGCTCAACCCCCTCTCCAGTGCTACTGAAACGGTATTGGATTATCGTTTTCTCAATGAAAAGCACTTGTGAGACATATCACCTCCCATGTTTTAAAGCTGGATCAATTTTCTCTCATGGATTCCAGTTGTTTCGGGATCAGAAGGCTCCCCAGAGTCAGGCGGATCAAACACTGTGCTTAAACCAAAGATGAGGCAGGCCAGGCTGGCAGATGATTCACCTTGCCCAGAAACAGGGGTTATTATTTTGATTCCTTTTGTTGTTTCATTTTGGCAACTGGCACTCATAAAATATCTGAGAGGACCACAGCTACATATTATTTTAAAAGGGAAAAAAAAAACAAAACAAAACACTTAGAAAGAATCAGGATTTTAGGAGACAGGGAATTCCTCCTACAGCCAGGAGAAAAGCAGACTGCCTCGGGCAAGATGTCATCTTCTTAGTTAACACACAGCTCTTTTTCCCCACCCTTTCAAGTGAACTGCTGGAAACATTTTAGATCTTGTCTAGAGATAAAAGTTAATTTTACATGGTGCATCAGAGACGCAGTAGAAATTCATAAATGAAATAATATTTTTCCACTGAGGCTCTGCTGGCAATGCAAGAGCCCGACTCTGCACTCCCGCAGAACTTTCCTATAAAGCAAGTTTCTACACATAAAGGTTTAAGTTACTTGTCTGTCAGCAGGATTCAATAAAACAAGTTCAGATTTATTAAGTCAAGTTCACATTTAATACCAAATGTTGTTTTCCTCCACTAAAAAGGCATTTAAAGTTTTAAAACTTATCAAAATCAGCTCCCATTACAGGAGAGGAGCACAATTTTCCTCTCTTTCACTGAGAACAAAACAGACACAAAACCAAAGTGAGCTATTAAACAACAGCCAGCATCTTAATTATTAATTTAGTTATTATTTAATTATACACATAAATTAGTCATTGCACTTAAGTTTTTTCCTTGCTTCAAGTAGGCTGTTTGTAATTCTTTGCTTTCCCTTCCACACACAAAGAAATAATAATAAATTTAAAAAAAATAAAAAAGATGAATGCATCTTTTGTGGCACTTTATGAATACGTTATCAACTTGTTTTGATTGAAGTTATACTTTTGGGTAACTCAAAAGTTCCTGAAAAGATGATGGACGTGGCTCCTGCTTTACCAGTGCGAACTACCAGTTACCATGCCCCTGAACGAGAGGCTCATTTATCAGCCCAAAACAAGCTCTGCTGGTGCATCTGTAATATGGTAAGAAAGAATGTCAACCTGACCTCAAGGATTGAAATAGAGATGTTTAATATGCCCACACACAAGAATCTGGTGCAGACCAGAGTTTAGAGATGCAGGTGCCCAGGACGAGGAGTTCCTGCACAGAAAGCCTGTTTATCTGAGTGGTTCTTCAGCCTGACAGCAAAACCTCCCCTCACAACAAGAGTGCTCTGGCAGATCACCAAGTGATTCTTTCATACCCAGATAAACAGTTCTAATCCTCAGAGGCCATCCTGACCAATCCTCTGCCAAGGATGATGAATGCAATTAAAGCCTTACCCTACAGTACTAAAGTGATAACCTCTCGTTGTGAGGAAAAGCCAGCTGAATACATGTAATAAATGTCTTCATCTGCACACATTAAAAACTGCGGCAACCTTCCCAAGCAACAGTCAGCATTTCTGCTCTCTATCTTATTTTTTTTTTTTTTAGAATATGCTATAAATATGAAATCATTGCAAAGAAAAGTACACAAACCAAATTGTATTAGTCATTACAAATACAGAGCAATACGAGAGGGTGATGAACTCACCAGTGTGACATAATAACACCAGCAAATTGAGCATAGAAAACATCATGACAGTAGTACTTAAATATTTCCCCTGTGCCTGAGCAATTTATGCATTAGCAGCCTATTGCCTCATCGCTTACCACCAAAACAATCTGAACTGGTAACTCTTTCTGACAAAGGCTGCCATTTATTATCCATTCCTGCAGTGACCAGCACAGTGGGATCCAATTTATATCAGTAATAACCAAAATGAAAGCATCCAGTCTGTAACAGCATGTCCAGGAGCCTGCAGTCAGCAGCCACTGAGGATGCACAGAAGAACCCAGAGTGGCACTGCAGCCTCACACAGGCACGGGGAGGAGAAGCCGGGGGCACATGGGGCTGTGGAAATGGTGGGCTTTCTTCTCTGGGGGGAGACCCTCTGTGATTGAGCCTCTCGACCTCAGGCTGGTGAGCAGGTGACCTGCCCCAGAGAAGGTCACAGCAGTGGGGCAGAGATTTGCTGGCACAGTGAACTCAGAGCAGAGCAAGGAAACAACTGATGCCAGGCTTTGGTTCTGCTCCCGCTCTGCTCTCCTCTCCCAAGCTCCACACAAGGCAGTAACAACGGGAGACACATCACAGCCTCATCCATATGGCCAAGACATCGGCATACACACAGGTCTGACATCACCAGCATGTAGGAATTGTAGTTTTTACCCACCTCTCTCTTTTCTCTGCCCCTGTCTCGTGCTCTTCTTTCATTACAAAATGGCAGAAACAGAGGTAAGACCTTCCAGAAGGAGTTTTAGACAGGGGGTTTTTCCAAATACGCATTTTCTTTCGCGGAACAAATGTAAGTGGATAATAGAGACAGATATAATAACTACTTCATAAATACAATTATGCAGCCAAAGGATGGCAAGCTGAATAGAAG
Organism: Cephalopterus ornatus; assembly: GCA_013396775.1. Taxonomy (NCBI): domain Eukaryota; kingdom Metazoa; phylum Chordata; class Aves; order Passeriformes; family Cotingidae; genus Cephalopterus; species Cephalopterus ornatus. The sequence goes on from VZRE01014787.1 coordinate 745,772, forward strand.
ACTCTGAATTAGGCAGCTGAGGAAATAAATGCCTTGCAGAAAATACAGAAATACTCCATCATGAACAAAGCCTGAAGAACCACCAGCACAAAACACCACCACAAAACACCACCAAGTCAATTAATCCACAGTAACTGGTTCTGCTTTGAGGCATCTCAAATTCACGTTTAATTATGCCTAATGCATCATTTTATTCTCTACCATAACGGGTTAGCATAAGCACACAAAGTGCTGACAGTGACCTTTCTGTCTCAAATACGCCATTCACAGCTATTTAATTAATCCCTTACGTGGAGCAGGGACATACAGCCCAATGTCCTACAGAAGGGCACTGAATTGGCCTTATTGTCACCACACGAGATGGCATTCATCCCCAAAATGCCAAGGCAGGCACAAGGAATGCAGCGTAAGAAAAGAAAGTATTGAAAAGAACAAGAGGAAAAGAAACTCTTGAATAGCCTGCTCTTTGATTATCATTTACAGATCCACTTCTGCAATGAAAAATATCCCAGAGATTGTTTTCCCACTCGTGCTGTCCAAGTCCTTAAACCAGTGGCTGCTTTTACACTTCAAAGGGGTGTTTCTCCACTAACCAGCAATTAAGAGCCCAAGGTCACTCAAGGCAAAATTCATCTTCCCCAAGTTCTGTAATTTTCCCTCTTATCAAAGTGTGGATGTGCACAAAGCGAGGGCTGTGACTGCTGTCAGAAAACAGCTTGGAAGTTTGGGAAGCAGTGAGAAAATGAACTGTATTTGGCTGCTGTGGCTCAAGCATTACTGAAATTTTATGAGATTTTACTTCTGCTTTTTCTGATCCATAAGACTGTCAGAAAGTAAGAGATTTTCAGTACTGGGTTTTGTGTTTGTTTTTTTTTGTCTGAATAAGGGTACATTAAAAATGTATTTTTAATACTTCCAAGTAAAAATTTAAGAAAATAAATATAAACCCACTCACACCTGTAAGGTGCTAAAAATACATAACATTCTTAGGGTTAATAACATTATTTTTAAAACAAAATTGGGATTATTGATGTATTTTGTTGTCCAGCTAGAAGTGCTAACACTTCTTCACCCACTAAACCTCTTGCAGTTTGTCCTCCTAGTGCACTCCAGTAAAATTCCCAGCACATCTCACAGCCTGAACTGTCAACTTCAGCTTTATCAAGAAAAGCAACTTATGAGGTACATATTTCCTAATAAGGACAGTCATTTACAGCTGCAAATCTCTGTAGACAAATCTGCAGTTATCCCAATTCCTACTGAAAAGAGGGACTGTTCCTGGATGTAATTTTCCTCCAAACCTTAAGCAAAGTTGTTGCCATGGGGCTCTAGGTAAACACAGCTAAAAACAAAGAATTCAAAGGTCTCTTTTACACTGAAAATTTAAAGTAGCTCAAAAAACACCACGAAAATGCAACTGTGCAATCTTTAAACACTTCTACTCAAGTACTTTTACCCAACACAGTTCCCCAGATCTCTTCCTACTCCACAGTTGCTCCCAAGAGCACGTGCTCCTTATTCACACAGACTAAGCCATTAAAAAAAAAAAAAATAACTTTGCTGTCTGCAAAATCAATTCTTACTGGTTTTGAACAGCAAAAATACCCCTAAATTTTTATTATTCTTTTCTTGGTATAAGAAAAAAAAAAACACACACCTTAATTTCTCAGGGCAAGAACCCAAGCTACATTTCTGAGTGAAATTCTCTTGACTGAGTGTGTTTCAGCCTCATACCCACAGAGAGCTGAGAGTGGGAGGAAAGGTGAGAGGTGGTGGGTTTTTAAATAGTTTTGGGATTGTTTTGGGGTGTTTTTTTAAGAGTTATAGACAGGTTCGTTCCAAAGTCAAACATACCTACATTCCTGTTTCAGCCCATCAAGGAAAGGGATGGATATTTAGTCTGCAGTCTTTCCAGCTTAAAAAAGTCTCTTTTTAGCTTAACAGGACCTGATACATCTCTGAAGTTTACACTCACTGTCACAAGTATGACACTCACTGCACCATCAGACTGCCAGCAAAGAAAGCAACAGGAAAATACTCTGTATTTTCATGGTCCACCACAAAAATTATGGGATAAATAATTACAGAAAGGTCAGCAGAACTTTAGCCCTTGGCACACGCGCAGTACAAATTAAGCAAGCAGCTCACATAAATCTGAAGAGCACAGACAGAAATATTTATTGGCATTCCTTATCCCTGTATGGTCCCTACTTAAGTATATTTTGCTGCTCTTCCGCGAAACACCTGCTGATGTTTTCCAGCCCATTTGGCTGAGGTATAAATTTAAATTCCGAAGTGTGCTGTTCAGAAAGCCCATTCTGCTGCTGAAACAGAGGGACACTCGGAAAAGCCAAGGAGTTCTTTCAAGAAAGAAGGGGTGGGACACCCAAGGAGATGCTCTGCTTCAGTGGCAGGAGGAAGAACTGCCAGGGTTTGTGAAGACAGCTGATGTGTCACGGAACGTACTCACTCAGTGCTGTGGGGACGCACAATCAGACACTTTGTCAGGAACAACCCAAAAATCCTGTCACACGAAAGCACAGGGGTACAGGGAACACCTCACACAGTTATTAATGTCGTAATAAACATTTCAAGCAGCTCATGTGCGCTCACGCTGAGTGTCAGAGGGATCTTCCTGGCATTTCTGGATAGCTGCCTTTCAGATTTGACAGTTCATACTCTATTAATCAACACTGTAAATCCCAACAGCCCCTTGCCAACCCCTGAGGGCCTGAAAAGTAATTTTTTTGTATTTTATCAGAATGACTGCAGCAACTCAAGTCAGAAGAGAAGCAGAGGTGTGTCACTGAGAATTGCAATCTACTCCATGTAATAAAATTGAGCTGCTGTTTCAGAGCAGCTGAGCTTCTGCAACTCCCTTTTCTCTTCTGAATCAATTATCTTTTGCTTTTCCCTTCTTCCAACTCCACACTAATGCTTCTGTTTGGGCCGGTTTTACTTTTAAAGGGCCACGAAGCCTGGCTGCCAAGAGCATGCGCAGGGATAGTGGGAAAGCCCTCGGGATGGGCAGGGAGAAGAGTCTATAGTTTAATTCTTGACAAACTGAGTAGCTCTTTGAAGCCTTTGCCATTCCCTGCTTACAGATCCCTTTAGTACCAGTATTTCTGCTTCATGCCGGACTTTGACAGTAATTAAAACCCTCTCTCAAAGGCTACAGATATTGATTCTAGATCAGTCTTCTATTCCCAAACAGCCCCATAATCTCTATTTACTTCCCTAAATTAAAGCCAGCATGCTTTTCTTGGAGTTGCTATGCTTTCATTGCTTCCAGTGGAAATTGGAAGTGCTTGGCTTCTCCAGACTGGGCTGTACAGCAGGAAAGGCCTGGCTTGTGTGGGTCCAAAAATGGTACAAAAAGCAGCCCACGCCAGGGACAGAAGCAGCCATTTGTTCCCTTTGCATTACCAGGTCTCCTCTCACTATGAGAGAGATTACACTGGTGTTTTCCAAGGACGATGGCTCAGTTCCAGACTGATTTGTAAGGAACTCAGACTGTGAGCAATCAGTGCTGGTCGGTTCAGCTCCTGCCTGGCCAGCAGGGAAGTGGGAAAAGCAGATCAGGTGTCCTGCATTGCCAGCAACTCATCCCTTCTAGGAAATGAACTAATGAACTCTGAACTCCAGCAAACATCCTTTATTTATTTCTTACACCAAAGGTTATCAAGCTAATGAAAGCATTAAACTTCTCCTGCCTTTTTCTTTTTTTCCTAGCACAGGTAACAGCTGCTCCTTGATATTCCCCGCATTGTCTCAATTAGTGGCCCACAAATCCTGGGTTTTAGATTCCCACTGAATTCCCCCTCTACTAGACTTGCAATCTGGCACTCAGCAGGCACCAAAGCAAACGAGTAGTGTAGATGGGAATGCAGCAGAGATCAGAAGTGCTCTACCTGTCCATTCCAGCAGAGCGTGTTTCCAATACCCAGGCATTCAAGTCTCACATCCATCACGCTCAGCGCAAGGCAGAATCCTTGCTTTTACGTGCTCCCTATTCAGCGTACAGGGAATCTATACCCACATCCATCACATTCAGTGAAATAGAGTCTATTTGCAAATGTTGAGCTTCCATTTCCCTGCAGTGATCTGAATTACAATAGGCTGCAGGTGAACATGTTGAATTTCAGAACTGGGAGACATGAAAGAAGTTCTGCTGGAGTCATTAATAAACGTGGGTAACGTGGAAAAAGACTCATTCCATAACATAGCTGTGCAGCACAAAGGGTGCTGGGAAAAAGCTCTTTTTTGGTGAGTAAATAAAATGGTTGTGGCAGATGTCAGGGTGTGTAATAGAGATAAAGATGGAGCATCTGCATTTATTACTGTAACATGCAAAACTCTGGTACCCACAGTGTAATCTACCCAGGCAATGCTGCTTCTAAACCTTCCAAGGCAACACCACGTATTTTCAAATTCATTTATCACAGCCATGTTGAATTCTCTCTTTTACCACTGACAAGCCACCAGCGATGCCAAGCACCAATAATGAAAACCTGTTTTTGGAGGGAAAGTCTCTATCACATATAAAACAGTGAACACCTGTCAGGCACTTGAAATATTGTTATTGTCCTCAGACAGAGCTGGCCACAGGGAAAAAAGAAGGAGGGATCAAGTGAAGCACATTCCCAGCACACCCCCACCATCAGTTATGCAAATACAACTCAGGAAAGAAGAAAAATGGAACTCCATATAAAGAATAATTCAGTTCCCAAGTCGTGATAATGGTCATAAGCCATCTGGGTATGTGAATACCTTTTAACTGCAACCTTGAAGGAGGAGATTTTGTTTTCTGGAAAGGAACAGGATTAATGGCTGAATACTGATTAGCTAGGTGAGAGCACCTTGGTCCCTCAGCAACATACTGGTTTGTTTTCTTTTTAATCTCTTCTGCTGTATTGTTGGGAAATAGAGAATCTACCGGTTTCAATGGCTGAAATTAGTTTTCAGAGGGAAGTAAGAACTCCTAATGCATAGAATGTCACAAAGAAATGAATCTATAAAGATGAGAATCAAAATAACCTCTGGAACAATGGGTAGAGGGCTAACAGAGACCCTGAGGGGAAAAAAAACATCCCATCCTTGCTGCCATAACCACATCACATGTGCTATTCCCGAACAAAGGTCAGAGAAAGGGTAATAGGAATTGACTGAAAAATTGGAAAAATCTCTATTATAGCCAAAAAAAAAAAAAAAAAAAACAACCAACCAAAGCCCAAACTCAAAACCGAGTACCAAAAGTGAGAATTCAGGAATTACCTCAGTTTCAAACTGCTTCCCTCCAAATCCGTCCCAGCCAGAGCCCCCACAAAGCTGCATTATCCTTTCCTCGACCAGAGATTTCTGCTGAAGCCATCCTGCTCCCAACCCGTGACTCTTAAATAAGCCTTGATGGCCTTCAGGTGGGGAAGCACAGATGCTGCATCCTGCTGATTATTGCCCACCGAGAAGCAGCTGATCAGTCAGAGGTGGGAACTGGCCCTGTCCCACTGACAGGCTCTGTCCCCTCCCAGTGCTTGCAGTCACAAACTCTTATAAAAATCACCTTTATTCTGCCTTGTTCCAGGCCAGAAGCCAATTGGCTAAATCAAAATAGTGTCTATCACAGCAAAACTATCTAAGGCAAGACAGAAAAAAAAAACCTAAATAAGCGTAACAGTCCCTTTCTGCAATGGCCTGGGAATTTCATAAGTTCGAGTCTACTGATCCCATGGAAAAGTAGAGACCCACCCAACTTTTACAGGGCTTTTCCTGAGAACCCTCTTAACCACGAAATAATGAAGCTAAGATAGCACAGCACTGAAATTGTACCAAATGGAGTATGGAATGAGCATTATATAAGAACGATTTTCCTATCATAACAAACCTTACTTATTTTTATGGGACTCTAAATAATTTCTTTCTAGACTTTCTTTGTGGCTTTTCAGTGCTGCATAAATGAATCTCAAACAGCTATTTAAGGTCTTTCCCATTTCTTTCCCAGTTGCCTCTTGGCAACAAGACTCCTTTAATAGGAAAATATTGGATACTTATATCTGATACAGCATTTTAGTGATTCGAAAATAACTGAAATCCACGAGTCTAACAAGAGAATGGGGTGTGAAAACACACACGCTCCTAAAACACCCTCTTCTAGACTTCCATACCAGCTTTTCTCATTAAGTTTTTATGTGTGGAACAGGCATTATTAAATATCGTGTTTTAGTCCACAAGCTGCCCAATAAGAACATCCTTTTTTAATATTCTCTGAACTCCCACAGGTGCCACTTAAATTAGTGTTCCTGTTAACCAAGATGTTTTTCATACTTGTGTGGTCCAAGTGAGTCACTTCCATATTTTTTCATACATTACTAAGACTGCTTTTATTATTATTTTTTAAAGTATGCAGCTGTCACGGGCCAGCATTAAAATGTCACCTGGAAATCAGCAGGAGAAATGGATCACTTAATATCTGCTTCAGCAAATAACTCCACAGACAATATTTCTTACGGTCCCATGGAATCCATGGCAAGTCCCATTTGTTTGTCAGTGGTTTATTATTGCAACACTGACATTTCTGTCATGAGGACCAAAAGACTTCTATCCTTCAACGGAAAAAAAAAGAAAGGGAACATCCTTTCTGTTAGGACTGAGGATGGAGGGTTTCAAGTTTTTCTCCAATTCATTACTGCGCAATTTTTACCTTGTATTTCAGAGGCTGCTTGTTTGGGCATGCTGGTTGTGCCATCCACTGCACTCATCTCCTGGGCCTGGCTTTTTTCAGTGGTGCTCTATTTTTTAATGTTCCTTCAGTCTCCGTGGGTATCTGATATTTATTTTCATATGTCAGATGCTACAATTTGACAGATTCCCACTTCTGTGTTTTCACTCTTCAGAAACAGTTAAGGTTTCCATCTAGTGTTAGCTGAAGACACTCATTGTCGTGGACTGACAAACCTAAGAGTGCTGGTAGCCCTGAGATATTTGGGATCTTCCCATCAAAAGCATTTTGCTATCTCTCCCTTCCCACCTTGGTCCCTCCACATCACCCCTTCTCCTCCTCCTGCTGAGCTGCACTGATTCCCCTCAGCCACGGCCGCACACCCAGACTGACGGAATGGTTTTGGATATACTCCAAAATGAACTGCTTTCTGCTGCTCCCTGAATGCGCTGGGACCTTTTAACCCATCATTATTTTCAGTTTGGAAGAAGAGGCTCACAAGGAAAACTGCTGGGCTCGCCTAAAGCAGAAGGGAGAGTTTTTCTGTTCGCTAACGCAACTTGATATTCTTCCGCGGGCCCCACTACCTCATCTGCCATCTTCATCAGTATTATACTACAGGGATGCCTTTCCTTTTGGCAATTCTGCATCCATTGCTCCATCCTCTCTCTCACATGACTTCCTCTTCCTGTTTTTCGTGGAAAATGTGACAACTCCTAACTAGTTTCTTTCCTTGCCTTTAGACCAACTAGTTCTGTGTATAACAGAATGTCCTTAATACTCATGTAGTCTCCTGTCCTCCTTCCCTGCTCTAGGTTTGCATCTGAACTCTGTCACAGAAGGTGAATTTTTAATTATGTGTATCACATGAATGCCTCTTCATTCCTGCATTTAGCTGTCTTTTTCTTCTGTCTCTTTTCTTCAGGCTGCCCTCTTCTTCTGAGAGGTACAAACTGAGAACTTGATCATTGTTTCTCTACACACCCAACACACATTTTATGGATTCTGGGTTCTCGTTCATTGCCTGTTGGACTCTTCCCACCCTTTGCACAGGATAGCTCTGCCCCTCATTCCCACTCTGCCATTGAAGTCAGGAGGTGCTCTTTATGCCCTCAAGTGAGGGATTTTTCCTCCCCTGCTGGCAAACAGCCACCTGCTTCCTAAAAATCCCTCCCTGCTGCAGCCACCAGCAGTGCTCAGTCACTTCTGCTTCCTCGGTTCCCTTTCACCTGCCCACTCAGAAGGGAAAGCAACTGGGGAAGAACCCAAGGGACAAAACACCATTCAAACAAAATCATTATTCCCAAAGGACCCGTGGAGTTTGTTATGCCAAAATGTGAGAGTGCACGAGCATTTCTTGGAGGTTACTGGCTGTGACCGAGAATTAAAATAATTATTTGAGGGACTAAGACAAAGAACCCTCAGAGGCTCAATACCCTGACTGAACAACTTACAACGACTCCTAAATTTCGCTACAAACTTTTTTCATTACTCCTTTGTTGTTCTGTTGGTTGTTTTTTTTTAATCTGACATTCTTTCTTCCTTTCTTAAAGTATTCATAGCATATGTAAAATGTGTTACAATCACATCCTTATTCTTTATTCCATTCAGAAGAGATACAAATCTAAACAGAAACATTATTATGTAGATATTAAAATATAAATTCTTGGATCAGATATGTAAATCTGAGGAAGAAAGATCCTACTTGCATTGAAAAGCAAATAAATGCCAGTTCCTTATAATACAGAAGGAAATTCCAAGCTTTTCTGCAATAAAACCCAACACTTAATGATCCAGCACGTAAGTATAATTTGTACAATGAATAATAAGTGAACCTCAACTGTACACATGCTTTGAAATTTGAAATTTTTCTTTGCCAGGTATTAAATCTCTGTATAGATGTGAATCTGATTTGAATTTTAGGCTTAAGGAGGATGCTAAGGCACATTCATTCCAAAACCAGCTTTACCTTGCTTAACACATTGTAAACCAGTACAGATGCAGAAAAACCCAGTGCTGGACAAAATTTTTAAGCGGGGCATCTACTTAAATATCCAGGATATAAATTAATAGAAAAGAGAAAAACTAAGGAGGAGGTCACATCCTAGGATAGAGCAGCGTAATTGGTGTGAACAGGGTGTCGTGTTTGAACGTGGAAAGTGTGAAAACATTTATCCCTCCTTAGATGTCAAACAGCTTTTAAAATTATGCACAATTAGACCTAATAAACATCACACTTCTTTTTTCAAGCTACTGCACTTTGACTGTAGGCTACACACACTCTAATGCCAGAAGTGTTAGGGAGACATTTTATGATGCCATTGCATGGAGAGACGAAATCATTATGAACTCACATCTCTGAACGTTACAGATGGTTCGAACATACTCTAAACTGTAGATGTCATATTAATAAATTGCATTAATCTCAAATACAGAAAGGCTGTCATCCCTGCAAAGAATTCTACTTTCATTTACATATTGTTGGTGCACTTTACTCTGCCATTTATCCAGAGTTTATGTTGGAGTTATTCACACTCTTAACTGAAACACATGGTATGTTCCTGTCTGTTTAGAGCAGTGTTTTCATTAGACACTCACTCTCTTTTTATTCACAAGATACTAATGCATCTAATTTACACTACAGACAGCACTCAACCCCTGCAAGGAAACTTTCCTTTCTCCCTCTTCATTTCATTGCAAGAAGTAAAATCAGACCCCTCAAAAAACCATTCCTATTCACTTTAAACTCTTAACAAAGCATAGAACGGGTTTCGTGTGATGTTTGAAATCAATTCACTTTCCTTTGTTGTTTAAGGCTCTTTTTGAGATCAATAGTGATATATCAGGGACTCCAAGAAATCAAACAAAAAACCCCTGCTGAATGTGTTTAGCAGCAGTTGCTCCATGGGCAACAAGTGGAGAACAGGTGAACAGGTGAGTACAGCTCTAAATCGTTTCGAGGAGCAGGAGCGATTCACACGAGGCTGTGCTCTGACCCTTCTTGTACCTGATTCAGTTCGAAGAATCCTATAAAGAGCAGCCAAGGCGTGGGAGTTGTGAGACACCAGGGAATGGAGAGGTTAAGACAAAACTCCTGACAGTACCAACTGAAGTGGGTATCTGCTGAGCTTTGTCCAGGTGAGCTGTTGCCTCACTCCAGATGGATGCTTCAGTGAACTGAACTCACCTGCACAGACTCTCCGGGGACAAGCACAACTGTCGTGCACTTGCTGCTTTCTGTCCGCTTAGGGAGAGGGTTGAAGGAACAATATTTACAAATGACACTCAATATAACACTCCAAGCCAGCAAAGAGCTATTGAAATGTAGGTAAATTCATCTAGATGGATGAAAAAAAAAAAAAAAATAACGTGCTGGTTTTCAAATAGCGCAGCAGCGTGTGGTGCTGATTTGGTTATGGCCACAAACTCGTAACATTCACAGGTGAAGTTTAATGCTTCTTTTTGAGAAATATTCAAGCATTACTTTTCTTTCTGCCAAAAATGATTTCGCACTTTCAAAACAAGAACCAAGTTGCCAATTTAATGAAGCTGTGAATTTTCTTTTCTACCACAGCTGAGAAAGGGCCCTAAATGACAGGTACATTGCAAAAATAAAGCACTGTAGAGCTACAAAAACAACAAAAAGTGAAGTCATCAAGCTTTCCCGTGAAACTACAGAAATACAAACACCCACTGGGTATTTGATTTTATTGAACATGTTGTTTTTGAACTGAGCTGGGCAAAGCATTTCTGGAAAATATTGCAATCAAAAAAAAATCAGGAATTTTCCATTGGAAATTTTCTTTTTTAAAAAAAAATGAAGTAAAATGTTAAAGAATTAAGCGCAGTCAATGTGGCTTGCTGCCATTAAAATCACCTAGTTATTTTCCATTCAGGAATCTGGCAAAATATCTCAAAGTCCTCAGCTTCCCAAAGCCAAGTATTTCCCTGGCTGTGAACAGCCCAGAGTGTACCAGTGGCAGCACATCCAGTACTGATTTCGTGATTAAGGTGGGACTACAAAAATAGGGGAAAAAAGTCACCGCCTACCTATTGATTTGAATACCTTCTGCTGCCCAGTGGGGGCCTGAGAGGAGTGAAGGCACTGTGATGGGAATATTCACACCTTCTCCCCTCCCTCCCATTCCCCCAGGCAGCAGGGACAAGGCAGGGAGCTGGGACAGCCCGCCAGCCGACATGCAGTCCAGCCAGTCACACATGTTACTGAGGCACGAAGTCAGGAGCCGCTTAAGGCTGCTCAGATCATGAAGATAACAGACAATTTGGCAGGTGTCCATTTGTGCTGGAGACAATGTCTGTGCCATGGGAAAGAAGAGGAAGCCTTTTCTCTTTCCCCTGAAACTAAATTTATAGAGGACGTCTGCGAGGCTCCAAAGATCCCTTATCCCAGAGAACTCACTCCATGCAAGGAAGGTGGCACATGGCAAAATGGAATGAATGTAGGTGTAGCATACAGGTCCTGAGTGCAGCTGCTATGGCTTAGACTAACTTTGTAGTCTGAAAATAAGGGCAACGTGCTACATCTATAAACTCACTTTCTGGTTTGTTATGCTCTGCTTTGGAAGAAGCTGTTAACGCTGGTTTAGTACGGAAAGAAAATAAGCATTTATTAAAAATATTTCAGTATCCAGGTCTCAGCCAATGCTGGTTACAACAGCAAAGCAGCTGAGCATCCTGGGTGTGGGCAGGGAAAGTGCAGGGCAAACCCCCTCTGATGGCATCAGTGCTGTACCCGGGCCTGGCACCAGAAGCAGCTTTTGAACCAGAAAATGTGCAGCCATGGGACCCCTGAGTTTGTATTCTTTGGAGGCTTATTAGCACATTTCAGCAGTCTGCCTGGGGAAAAAAAAGGCTTGCTACAGAGAGGTAACAGTCAAGCCAAGAAATGGGAGACACTTCCCCAATTCCGGCTTGCAAAACAGACCGGAGCGAAGCCTGTCATTGCCACGCGTGCCCAAACCTGCCCGTTCCCAGAGCTGAGGCAGCAGCACTGCTCACACACAGCTGGCAGCGAGGTAATGACATGCAAACGCTGAGCACGGGAGGTTTCCTTCCAAAGCAGAGGAAATATTTATGGGATAGAACCCACTGCCTCCGAGTCTCAGGGTATCACAGCCTCTGTGAAGCTGGGAAAAGCCACCACAGAGGGTAAGTTTTAATGGAAATCATGTTTGTACTCAGAGCTGATTAATGAGCAAGCAAATTTATGGCAGTGCATCCGAGTCATGCAAGATAAAACTCTGAGAAATTCTCAAAGGTTTCTGTTGGGAAAATGGCAGTTTCTGGTTCACACAATCATTTCACTTTGGAACATTTAATAATAACCAAGAAGCTTTATGTTTTAATAAACAGGGTTCTTTAGGAAGAGGATGCAACATTTCCTAAGACTTGGTGCCTAACAAGCCAGGAGAGGACAAGTGCGTGTGCTTCTTCACTGCTCAAAAATATTACCATGTTTTACCCTAAAAGGCAGAAAAGAAGAAAAGAAAACCTTTGCTTGTGCTTTACAGTAGGACTGCAATAATGGATTCTGAATCCTGGTACTCCTGCTCTAGACTCCTACTCATGCCACAGCCCTGGAGAGGGGAGAAGTCCAAGGGAGGGAAGATCTCCTTCACTATAATATATGCAAGCCATATGCTGCCACATACACAGCATCTACCTCTTCTAACAAGGAGATGTACCATGTGATTACATAAACTACATTTGGGAATTTTAGTGGCAGAACTTGGCCATATCTGCCAAGTAAGAGAAAAGATTGCTTTTCAAAAGATTCTCCCCCCCCCGCCACGCCCCATTTCAGTGAAGCAATAAAGCAGAAATGTCAGGATTTCCCCACAGCTTAGATAAAACTGGGGCTGTGCTTTGTTGAGTCGAAGATGGGTGGTGCAGGGTTTCCCTTTCTTTCAGAGTCTGATGGGACCCTGTTAAGCTCCTTTCCTTGCCTACAAACCGTGTTCAGAGATAAATACTTTGAAGGGGGTCTCTTCAAAAAAAATCCCACACCATGATTTTTCCTGACCATGCTCGGTAGTCTGAGTAAGTCAGGGTTGGCATGGTTTTGCTGTCTTGGCCATACAGAGAATTGTCATGTTTTAATCTAGGCAGACATGCAATGCAAAATTAACACAGGCAAAATGCTGTGGGGTTTGTTTTGGGTTGTTTTATGTAGAAGTTCACACCTTTGATGACTTTAGACAGCCAAAGAGATTACAAAGGCACCTGCTCAGCTGCTCTCCTCTGTCAAGGACCTCCTGATCCGATCTCAAAGAAAATGTGTGGGTAGTCTTCAAGGAAAAGAGTCCCGAGTGATATCCTTTCAATTAGAAAGGATCTGACGCTGCAGCTCAGCTCCTTTGTAATGCTATCTGATGGAGGTGATGGCCGAGGTGCATGTCATTTCAGGGACTTCCCCGTTCCACTGTACCATAAGGTTTATTTGTGGAACACATCTCATTTGCCCTCTATCCCAAAAATACCTCAGAAGGGCATGTCATAGGGTAGGGACTGAAATACTTGGTAGTCTCTGTGCTTGGCAGAGTTGAAAGAAAAAGTAGTAAGGCAAAGATAATCATACTCAGTCATAAGTCAGACAAGAGTCTGCAACACCCTGATGCAACGTGATGACTGAAAATAGGTAACACACGTTTGGAAAGGTCAGAGTGGATGGATCAGCACTCTCTGGCAACAGCCCTCTGGACACAATGGGAGAGACTGGTTCCAACCTATGAAAAGAGGATGTAATCCTTTGGACAAAACTGGTCCCAATGTGTGGAATTAGTGTCACCCACTGGTTTTCCTCCTGCTGAGCCAGCTTGGCCTCAGGGATGAAAAGCCATCACAGACTGCAGCCAGCAGAGCCCCCAGTACAGCATCAGGTGTGTGGTACTGTGCAGCTAAGGCTTGACTACTCTTTGGATTAGTGCTTGATCTTCAGTTGCTAAGTGATGAACAGCACAGGAGTTTAGGATAAATAAATGCTCCTTTTGTATTTCTGGAAATTTGCCAAAATATTCCCATCACAGTGGTCCCCAATTTCCTCATCAAAATAGCTGCTACGCTTCCTAAATCACCCAGGTCTGACCCTTTGCTCACCGGCTCTAACAAATTACAGAACTTGTACTGGATTATTTCCAAAGCAGAGCCCAGCGTAGCATTTCAGAAATCCCCAAATTCCTTGTTGCTGAAAAGAACTGAAAAGCAATTCATTTACTTTGGAGACAGGCAGGATCAGCGAGCTATCTCTGGCAAACACGCCTGAATGTTGGATACAATCTACAAACCTACTATCTCACTGAGGCAATCAGACAAACATGTCCACCTAGAACACAAACATACCTGCTAGTCTGGATTGTACTAAAGGACAAGCTTTCCAACTCTTCTATTCTCCCAGAGCAACTATGTGCACAGATAAAGACTATGGATCAATGCCCACGGGATCTCCTGAGTGCAAAGAATCCCTTTCATGTGGTGAGTTCACAAAACTGAAGCAAGCACAGGAAAGCTTTCTATTTAATGCATGAATTAAACACCCGAGACACAGAGGTTGTTACTGCAGAGGGCTGTGATTTCCAGCTCTGAGATCCAAGCAGGAACACCAGCCTGCCTGCCGAGCAAGAGCTGCGACAGCGAGTGTAAACACCTCTTGTCTCCAGAGGCTGGAAGAGGCCCGGGGGACACCAAGGCAAAGAAAGCTGTGTCACAGAGACATGTTTAGGTGTTCAGGATGCTTGGCCGTGCAGGAGCACATAGGAGAAGAGTCTGTGGGGAGAAGAGAGCTGTAAACACAAGGATATGCAAAAGGCAGCTAAAGCCCACATCTCGGAGTACTGACAGTGAAGAAGTGAGTGTACTGTGCAGATGGCATTGCACTGCTCTCGGTGCTGGAATGACACCCCCAGAGTTGCTGTGACAGTGCCCCAAGTGTGAGGGGGCACCTCTTTCTCTATCAATGCAACACATTAAGGGTGTAAAAAGCAAACAAGAAAAACTGAGACAAGCCATCCAGGCTCGTGTCACGTCCTTCCAAGTTAAGGCTAAGTGATGCAGTTGGTTGACTACAGGGAAGCAAGATGTTATGCAGCACATGTTCTTTGATAATGCCCTACTTTAGAACCAAAGAGCAGTTTGATTATGTTTTGAAAGCTACATGATCAAAGGAATTCAGAAAAAGCCTTTTGAATCATTTTCCTAGATGCTTCTATCAAACTGTATTAGGCCAAATCCTCCCTTTCAGTTTGAACAGTTTGAGCCATAGCATTAGTCTTCTGCTCTTTAAACCTATTCATAAACAAAAAATAAAATCCCTCCCCAAAGAAATGACCACACTAACCCATTATCTTGTGTAACCGAGTGCAATCAAAGAGCTTCATTTACTTTATGTAAATGTCCTCTCCCTTTCCCAGGCCTCATGTTTTCTTATTCTCTGTTGTGTCACCTCATATCTAACCTAGATACTGAGATCATCTGGGTGGAGACTCCAGCTAAAAAAGTCACTACAGACTAAAAAAAAAAAAAAAAAAAAAAAACCAGCACCATAGTAACTCTAGATACTTTTGAAGTAAATACATTCATTTCTTCCCTGTTTACCGTATTTTTAAAAAAAGCATGCACGTAATATAACAAAATATTTCCATATTAATCACGACCTATTTTCTGTCAATTAAAAGGTTACAATTCTTGACGATCCGAAATCAAGAGTGATTTTCAGTAGCCTGAGCCATTCAAAGCAGGCATGCATATGGGATGATACTGTTAAATACGGAATTACTCAATGCTCAGCAGCATTTCCTGAGTTCCTGTTACCAAGCCAGGCTCAGGAGTCAGGGCTGCCCCCTCCAAAAGGGCACCTCTCAGCCTGCCATTGTTGCCAGGGACGTGTCTGATCCAAAGGCTGGCAGCACAGAGCCAGCACATGGCAGCTGCTCCATTGTCCCAGGGCACAAAACCACGAGCCATGGCATAAAGGGGTTAAAGGGTGATGGCAGTGACAGGGTTTTGGGGGGACATTAAAAGCCCTCAGAAGCCTTGGCTGAAGTGTAACGTTCCCATGTTCCATCCTCCGGCTGGTTGGGGCAGTGTGAGGTATTCACTTGGAACGGACATTCTTACTTCCACTCCACTTCTCTCCTGAAAACTATGGGATAGGGTTGGCAAAAATAAAGGGTGACAACATTTTGTGGAGCAAGGTCTCCTCTGAGATCCAGATACCAACACACACTAAACAAATGTGAAAGGAAGATTTGTCTTGTGTGCTTTGATGCAGCGGAGTTTGATGGAAGAGATTTTATCTCTGCTTTCCCTTGTTCTGTTTTCACTTAACAGGAAATCTTTATGCATTGGCAGTCAGATTTCACAGCTACAAAAAATAATACCTGCCTTGAAAATTTGAGTCTTTCATCTATTTTCTTTCAGAGCATATCAATGAGTGTTTCATCTGAGACGCATCAGGATCTACATTAAGCTCTTAAACACATTAAACCAACTGGATCAAGTCCTTTAAACATGTTAACTTATGTCTGCCTTGCTCTCTCATTTTACATCACGATTTCCTTTTAGTTTATTAATTCTACATGTATTGTACTAAAGCAGAATAAACTAGAACGATTTTTTTTTCCCCCTCAGGCCATTTTATATTCTTTTCTCCTTCATCCTCCTGTCACATTACAAACTCCCAATAATCACACCCTGGATAGGTGAGCAGTATCTCAAATACACAAGCAGAAAAAAATTCAGTTGTTCCTCTTTCTCGCTGAATCCCTTCTGGTTCAAATTATCAGTGGCATTGCCACTCAAATTCATACTTTCTTGGTTCTCACTACTTTACTTCCTTCCCAATAGCCTCTTAATTAGTTAGTTTTCTTTTCCATTGCAGAATTTTTAATAGTTATCTCTTCAACCCTTTCATGCCCATTCAGGGCCTGACCATTTTTAATTAAGATGAAAGGATCCTCCTATTCCCATGCTTCCAACGCATCTGCTACAATTCCTTTTCTGTACACCCAGAACCTTGTCAGCCAAAGGGCATTTCACCTCTCCTATCACTGTGGCTATGTCCAGCTTATGCTCAGGCATATTTAGCTATTAACCTTTATTTAAACAAAGCACAGCTAATCATTTTACTCATCCGTGTAATATTAAATTAACCCACAAAATCACTGCAGGTGAGAGGCAGAGATTAACTGTGTCATCAACCTTAGCATCGTTGTATTCAAGCCTCGGACTGGAAGTTGATGCTATTATTGTTGTTGTTGTTGTCATTATTATTTTACTCTGTCTTCCAGCAAACACTGTGCTGCAGCAGCAGCCTGTGCCCTGATCGCAACAGGGCACGGGAGGTCACAACCTACATCTGCTCCCTGCCAAAGTTTCGCTGACTTTGGGGAAATGTTTCTTTCCCGCTCTAAACTCCGCTAAAGGTGATGCAACATATGCTTCCAACGAAAAGGAAACTGTGAATGCAAACAAACAGAGGATGGAGGTTAAGTTCATATTATAATTTACGCTGGTGGCTGCCAGAGGCTTGCAGTCTTCAACATTCCAAGAGGTCACAGAGCTGGCTCTCGCCATGAGCTGGGTCACAAAACCTGTGTTATCTTTACTTGATACTAACATAACCAAAATAACAAGGAAGAGGAGCCTCCACTTGGACATGGCACAGCCAGGCATTTCAGCAAGTCAGAATCTACCATTCCAACACCCAGGAGAAGCAGGATTTCTGAAGCTATTTCAACACCATGTCTTTGGTAGAGCTGCAGCCAAGCACAAACAGCCAGAGCAGCTTTATGTAAGTGTTTCACATGAATGTTGGTGGACCTTTTGCACCCAAAAGCACTTGAAATAAGTAGAAGGAGGCAATTTCTTTACATACATTGGTTATATAATTTGGTCTATTTGTTGAAAGAGAGGAGCTGATGACAGGGCCATCACTGCTGTGATGTTTTGCATATGTAACTCATCTCAGAAGCTCTTCATCTCTTTGGCTCCCTGTAAGCTTCAACTCTGCTAGCAAAAAAAAATAATAAAAAAAAACCAACAGGGAATGGGCAGAAATCTTAAACCCTTAGGCACTAAATCAGAATCCTGACGAAGAGAAACAGTATGAAAATACACACATGTATGGCCATCCTTCAGGCTTGACCGCAACAGCCCCGTGCTCCACTGTGGCCCATCTGTAGCAGACGAATAAATCTGAATCTCAGATTCATTCCTGATTTAATCATTAAACTCTATGCCACCAGCATACAGGCTGCACGAGCCCAGAGGATGTAAAGCCCGTGCTTGATACTTTTTAAATACTATTTGCTTCTAGCAATGGCTTGTATCAATCTTTATTTCAGGTCAGCACATATAACATCGAAACATTTTTATTTTTTTACCTACACACTCAGTCCTTTGAGAGCTCCCATCCCGCTGCATTCCTAGACGTGACCAGGGACAAGTCACGGGATTTTCCATTCCCAAGGCTGTACTCAAAATAAAGAACTGAAAGAACAAGAAACTACCTGAATCCGTAACCTCTGTTTTTTCTGCTTTAATTAGCTTTCCTAGAAGGGGCGTTAGAACCTTAAGAGTGCAGAAATCCAAAGCAGAAATCCAAAGCGCAGCTTTTCTGCGCAGTCGTTTCCCAATCCAGCGCGTTCTGCGGCGAGCAGGAACAAGTGGAGTCTCGGATTTTTAAAAGCCATTTTCCCTCTGCCCCAAAGAAAGCCATGGCTGGGCCTGGGCTGTAGGAGTGACAGGATGTGCCCGTGCTGCTCGAAGGGGAACGCGCTCCGTGAATGCAAATTGCACATGGCGAAAACCACGCAAAAAGACGGGGGAAGGAGGGTAAAGCTCTAAAAGGGAAATACATTATTAAAGGATATCTTTGTAATATATGCAAAGCTGTCTCTTTGACTAAGCTATTGACCAGGGAAAAAGGACTACAGGTCTCTGCTATTCTAGTCAGCTGCCAGCTTTCAGCTTTATATACTCACTTCTCCGGTGAGATTTGAATATCCTCGTCCTTTGCCATTTTTACCCTCTCTCCCCAGCATTTGACTGAATTTGAAATGTCTAACACATTGAAATTCAGTGAATGAGATGGAATAAAAGTGTGCAGTGAATAATCAGCAGTGAATAACATCCAGCAAGCACTTGTGCGTTTCTTCCCTACCGAGAAAAACGTCCTAAACAACATTTGATTTATCTACCCCGATGTTCTCCTCACAGGGACTGACATTGCTGTTGACTGGGCATTTATTTATGATCAGCTGGTACCAGGCTCTGTGGGTTTCATAGCAGGAAAAGTGAAATTCATTACTCTTGCCATACTACACCATCCATCTTTTATGCATTATACGGAGCACCGATTTACTGCAGGTGTAGACTTGAAAACCTGAAAAATGAATATTTAATGATTATAGTATTATATATGCCTGTGTTTTGTTGTAAGGGAAATGTATCCCTGGTTTTGCTGCACCTATTCCGCTATGTTTTTCCAACGGGTCAGTATCTGCAATGGTGCTGTTGGGGCCAGACACTGATTTCTGCCTTACCTGGCATCACTTCTGCCAATTCTTTCTAGTAAAAGAGGTTCCACTAAAAATAGGAAGGCTAAGATGACATCTCTTCAAAGAGAAAAAATATTGAATCTGATAAAACAGAAGGCACTTCCCCTGAATCAGAATTAGCCTGCTTTCGTATCTGTGCCCGGGAACCGAGCCGTCATCTCACTTAAATTAAATGACCACTGGATCCAGAATATGAATTTAACGGCTGAGTTCTGACAGAAATCTTTCCCAGTAAGAAGCATTCAAACAGAATTATGTCCAAAATAAGTTTCTCCCTAAATTTTCCTTCGTGGTTAACGCATAATGCAACATTGTGGTTGCTGACCTCAAATGCAGCGTGCATATATTTCGATGTATAAGCTAAATAACTATGACACACAAATATAGTAAATGCTTCAGCTTATGCTCTAAACTCCGTCATATTAACTCTGCTTAATTCACTTGTGTGTTATCACATGTTATTAAGACACATAAAACCTGTGTAACAAAAGTGGGCAGACTAACACTTCACATACCAGACTTGATGTCAAGCATATAATGGCACAGCCAACCCAGCATTCTTAATTTGCTAATCTATAGCAATGAAATGAAGCATAAAGGGGAAAAAAAAAATAATAAAAGAGGGGGGAAAGGGGAAGAACACACAAAACCTCAGGAGAAAATAGCAATTCAGTTATAAGATTTTCTATGAAACCATGAATATTTATGAAAAAGCAAGGAGGGTGGTTTGTTGTGGGTTTTTTTCCACTTAACTTCAAACGTCTCCTTTAAAAAGTCCTCTGAAATATTAGACATGTATTAAAAAAATAAACTGTGCATATAAAAGAATGAAAGACATGCAGCTTTTAAGATAAGCATGCTTTCAGTGCAAGCATCTGCACTCAGAGGAGCATTTACACAAATTAACATATTTTATCCACTGTAAGGACCATAAAGCATTTCCAATTCAGCATATAATTTTTATTTGAATTGGGATGACAAAAATCTTTAAGTGTTGCACTAGCAGAAGATATAAGAAGCTGCAATGACCAAAGGCAACAGCGGATTTCCTTGCGTAAAGAAAGGAATAACAATTGAGAAAATAAGGTTTGGATATTTGAGGCAGGGAGGGGGTGTTATTCTGAAATTTACAGAACCAGGTTCTTGTTACTGTGATGTTTTGAAGCCAGTATAATCTCTTTCTGAGTGAAGACAAAGATTACATGATACAGTGCAATCCCTTCTCCAGAAACATGGCACTTTTGTCATCAGCACATGGGTGAGAGATGTCATTACTCTCGGAAAAGAATTAAAAATCTACTCTGCAGCTCCCAGGCAAGGTGGCCTTGCCTAAAAATGAGGTCACTCCGCATTCAGAGCTCTATACCCTCTGCAGGTTAAGGTTCCTAACACTGGAGCTTGTTCCTCCATCTCCCAAAATTCAAACTGCAGGGCTTCGGTACGTGCCACAGCCAGGGTTGCTACGGCACAGCACTCACAAAGGCAATCACTGCTTCCAGCACTTTGCTTCATGGCTGCAAGGACTTGTCTGCCTTGATTAATTTTAAGTTAGTGATGAAAATACTAATAAGACTGAAACAGGAAAAGCAAATTTAGGGAGCTACACTGGCTCTTGGGCTGTGCTGGGATCTACTTCTCTGCAGTAAAACTTTCAAAAGAGACTGCTGTTTCCAAGGCATACGTAGGAAAAATACTAAAGTACCTCCTAAAGACACAGGATGTTTAGCTGGATGTATAAAGCATCAATATAGTGGATAAGACGTTATTTGTAAATTTGTATATCAGCTTTTTCCACTTTACTTGCACTTTGATGCACGTAAGACATCCTTCCAAGGTGGGTTCTGTACCAGAAAAAGATCTTTTATTCTACATTAACGATTACAGAAAACAGAGGTGGTTCAATTCACGATGTCCAAAGTGTACTGCCATTCTCTAAACAGACTCTTCCAGTAACTGCCTTTTGCCCATGTTTATGGGTGGTGTTCATCCCTCAGACACTTCCCAAATATGCCTAAACTACCCACTTAGCTGTCCCTCCTTCACCCACACCCCCAGACACCTAAGCTCAGACCCCTCAGCGAAGCACCCAAGGCCAGGCAGGATGAGCCTGGCCCTCTCACCAGGCCGCAGTCTCCCCAGCAGACTCCACGTCCTCCCCTGAACACTGCTGTGGAATCCAGATTTTGTTTGCCCCAGGCAGACTACGGCAGAGCTCCCTTTCCCAACCCTGTTTCTCAAAGGGTTCTGAGTCACAGTGAATTTTTTTTTTTTTAATAACACAGGTGCAGTGTAATATGGCATGTGCACAGTAATCTAAAATCTGTTGCAGATTATTCTAATGTACATTACTTTCAGCCTATTGCGTTGCTTTGTGAGCGCCACAACCTTGCAGAAATTTAGAAATTGTTATTTTAATTTAAAAACTGAGAGTAAAGATCCAAGTAGAAGTAAAACCTGCCCCAAAGGAGGTGAAAATACTGTGAAGAAGCCACCATTACTAACACATTTGAACCCTCAAGACTAGAATCTCCACCTGGAACCTAAAGTCAGAATTTCACAGCCTGGACCAAGGCAAGAACTCTTGGCAGCTGCACTGTCAAGTAAAAATCTCACTGAAATCTGTCTGAAATTATATCAGTAATTTGTTACCCTTGCTCAAACAACGTGTAGGAGAGAGAAGGCTCCTGGTGACTCAACATGCAGGAGAACTGGCACTGTATTTACCCGTTGTCACTGTCTGGAACTCCAGAGTAATAAATGGATGAAATGCAGCTCATAAAAATATTCATATGATGAAATTTATGGCTTACATTAAAGCATGTTTAACTTGAAAAATGACTGTGTAAAGCTCAACTGATCTGTTCCCTGTGTATATTCACAGTCATATCTGTTTACTTTGGGGGCTGCATGTTTAAATTTATTTCCACTTCTGCATATCCAAACTGTGTGCATGTCCCAAGCAGCTGAAACTTTTTCTTTCTTGGTTTGGTTTTTCGGGGTTTTTTTCCTATTTTAAAACCTACACACAGGTATTTAAAACAGAGTCTGGTCCAATCCAGTCTTCTGGACGATGGATATGGCCAAACCCTGAGGTGGAAAGTGCAGAAGCCCTGCCCCTTTCCCTCTGCAAAGCCAAGGTGGGACAGAGACTGAGCATCACCACTCCCGGTGGAAGTCACCAGCCCTGCAAAGCTCAGCATGCCATGGACTGCATCCCAAGCACAGCTTCCCATGTTTTTTAAGGTTCACACGGGAAGAGCCACAGCTATCCTGTATTCACCACACAGCTGCCTGGGACCATGGAGGAGAACATCCAGCCCTCCCTGCCCACCTCAAAAGCTGCTGGGGGGCAGGAGGCAGCAGGAGGAGGTTTGGCCACATGAATCGACCTGCGCAGGCACAGCCAGGTTGGGCAACCCAGCCTCAAGCTGCTCCACAGATGCCAGTATAGATTACACAGCTCTTCTGATTTATACCTCCATTAGCATAACTAACAAGGAGTAAGCAGGATTCTCTTCCAGGAGTAAGCAGGATTCTCTTCCAGTCCATATGTAAAACAAGTATCTCCTTGGAGTCTTCTTCACTGCGGACAAAGACTGGAAAAATGCTCTTAAGCTTCTCAATTTTCCAGCAGCAACAACACAATTTTCTCTTTTGGGGGGCAGCAGAAATACAATATTTCTCTGTACTTCTCAACTTAACATCCCCTGTGCTCTTATCCTGTGATCTTTCCTGTGGTACCTACATTTGTAATATACAGAGGGAGAGTAAACACGAAACTTCCACAATGCCTCCTGTGTGGTCCTCAAACAGCACACACCACGTTCACATGACAGAGCACCATCAGGGAGTCCTCCCAGATTCCTTGCCAACTGACTGATAAAAGCAACCAGTGGTGAGGCACCTATGGACAATGTTGCTTTTTGGACACATTGCAGTGTGTAAGGGAAGATAAAAAACCGATAATTTGAAAGATACTGATGGGTGATAACAGGATGAGATGGTTTGTAAGGACAGCCCTGAACCACAATGTTTTCAGTGCAGGATTACTCCCCCTTTGTTTCGCTCACAAATACAGGTCTGTCCAATGGAGGCAATCCTTCAAACACAGAAGTACAATTTCCAGTACGTACAAATCAATTCGTGCCACGGTGCAGTTCGTGCTACTCACGTATTGAACTGCTTGCAGTTGATTTGTTGTGTACAGAACTGCTTTTCCTTCTGCCTCAGACAGAACCTATCCCTTCCCTCAAATATATATATATATACATATATATATATATATATATATATATAAACTTGAGTGCATTTTTTTCTTTTTTTTGAGGCAAAACCCACCAACAAGTTGAAAACCAAACCAGAGGAGGACAATCAGCCAAGGAGACTTGGGAGCAACCACGATGAGCTCTCAAAACTGTTGCGTACTTAGATGTGACGATTTGGAACCCAGTGCTGTTGTAAGCAGACAGCACCTACAACCATTGCAAAACCAGCATCTCCTCCTAATTCCATGAGATCCGGATTGTTAAGGAGCAGTCTGCCATTTCCAGAATGAGCATTCCTCGGAGACAGACACATTTAATTGGGGGTGGTGAAAGACATAATTCAGAGGAGACATGTGGACTGAGAACCAAACTCATCTTAAATCTTCCCTGAACCGTCTTTTATTGCTCAGTTGAAAGGAATTTGCAGCACAAAAACGATAAGAAATACAAACCACCTTCTTAATCCACATGCCAAAACATTTACTTTTCTTTTTAATGCCACTTTAATTTCTGGTAAAATTCCAAACCAAGGGTTTGTATTTCATGATATTGTCAACTTTGCATAAAACTACTGGTACAACTCATGACTTATACAGCCTCAGGGAGACTATTGATTTTTTCCCCTTCATAAATCTGAAAATGCTCTGTCTCTTCCCAGTGGACCCATTATATTTATTGGTATCTATCCCAAAACAACTGCTCAAGGTTATAGCTATAAAAACATTTGGGGTTTTAATTCACTATGCAGAGCCCAGAGAAGCCCACAGATTTTGGCTCAGAACCCAAATTTGCCCTGACTACAAAAGATACGTGGGTTGGGTTTTTTTAAATTGTGTTGTCAGGATCACAAGGTAAAAGTTCTTCTCTGGGCAGGGCTTTATACCCTCTCTGATGGAATATTAAGCGAAGTTTAAAGGAAGGTAACAAGTGAAACAAGAACTTTTTTATGCAGTAGAGATCAGACAATGACAGTTAACAATAAATATTGGTATAAATAAATATTTCATAAACATCTATTGCATAAACATTTTTCTAAAACTCAAATTTCCTTGTGGACCAGCTAAAATAAAGAAATTACCCTGGTCCTCAAGAGGAGATGCCTGACTTTTTGAAAACCATTTAGATGCCTGACATCTCAGATGGAAATAAAATATGTGGAGACGTGGTCAAAGATGAAAAAGAAGATTTAAGCTCTTTGGGTCATTAAAATACAGTAATGCTGTAATGACTGATTATGTTGCTATTCCTTTAATTGGCATTTGAATCTTCAAAGATAACTTTGCATCAACTTTTAAGCTAATTTATGAAGGAAAGAAGGCATCATGCAAGAATCTTCTACTCCTTCTAGCTCCTTCTGAATCCAGATGCAAGATTTGCATGGGTATATTTTAAAAATTACATGAAGCCACATATCCTGTGCTATAATGATCTTCCAAGAAAGTCTGTGCCTGTGGGATGTTCCTCTCAACACAAGAAAACTGCTGCCAACATACACTGAGGCACTTTAAAACTGAGCCATGGGACTACTTAAGAACTTATCCACGGCCACCCCTGGAGCAGGTACTGGAATTACATGGAAGAGCATTTAGAGGAATGATTTCAGTTCCTTTCCCTGTTATTAGTACGGACCTGAGAGGTGGGAGTACCACCAGCCTTAGCACATTCCCTGCCTCACAAAAGCAGCTGTGCAAGGAAAAGAAAAAGTCTGCCTCCCAAATCAGCAGCACCAGCAACACCACTCAGCTTTAAGACATGTAAAAATAGAGTCATCACAATAAAAACTGTAGCCTTTGCCAACGGATTTCACTAAGTGGTATCTGAGACACCACAATTTTGATTACATTTAGAACAAAAGCATATGCCTACTGTGCAGTTAGAGGACACAAATGCTGACTATATATTGCTTCGCACTGTACTTTAATAAATTAAACACAGAAATTGCAGTATGTTATCCATATTCTACATGAAAATACCTACAGCATAATTTATAACTGGCAGCTGACCAGCTGGCAAGGCAGGCCTAGGCTCTTGCATATCACATGAGTACATAGGCTTTCATTTGTAATCTGGCTTTCAGAAAATGAGCAGTAGCAAATTTTCAAGTCTGTCAATTCTATGCCGAACCAACACGCTCAACTCTAAAATCCTGTGTCCCAAGAGTATGACCTGCTCCAGGGGGGGAAAAAAAAAAAAAAAAAGCTGGGCTTATTTTAGATCATTTTACAGGTTTTATAAACATGTTTGGTAAATATATATCAAGGTACATGCTTCTGGTTTTGATATAAACCTTTGATAGAAAAAGGCTTCCAACAGAGACCCAAAAATGAGGGGTATTTCCAATACCATGAGACTGTCAAACACAAACACCACAGGTTTACTTGCTTTCATGATGTACTGGTTATTTGTGCAGTGGTGGTATTTTGGAACACTGCTCTTTCCCTTCCCTCTCCCCAATATTAAAGTTATTATCACCCAATCACTGCAGCAAGAGAATTATCACGAATCTTTCCTGCTTTGCTCGAGTAATGTTGCACAGATTCAAAATGAGAAAGAAATGTTCCATGTGTACATTCCGTGAACTGTGCATGGAGTTTTTTATGGACACGTTGTAATGACAGAAGCTGTGGCTTTCAAAACTTATTAACTAATACATTATCATTAAAATAGGTCATACGGACAACTTAAAAACTCATTGACATAGTAGGAAACATTCTTAGCCTACAGCCACAGAATAACTTAATTTCCTAAAATTTATTGAGAAATTTATACACTATATTTTGTTCTGAAATATATTTTTAGAATTAGTTCTTATAGGACAATTTCTGACAGGAAAATGTAGAATGTAAATATACAGATAATAAAAAAAATCTTGATATTTGAATGCAGAATCTCTGAATAAATTACTGAGGCCATGGGCAGGGAGAGAACACAGAGAGAATCCAGGCTTGTTTCAGGATTCAAGCAAGCGACTTCAAAGTAAACAAAACCACCTGTGACAAGCACAAAACATGATAAAATGCCCCTTTTTTTCTTTTCTAAACAGAACTCATTATTAAATAAAACCTCTCTCTCCAGGGGAAAGCAACCATGGTGCATGTTAAAAGGGCTGGGAAGCACCACACGTGGGCTGGAAGCCGCACACTCAGGGCTGCAGCTTTTCCCTTGGCTATCAGAAGCAATGACACAGTTCCTCAAAACACTGAGCTGGTGTGATGCCCTGGGCAGGCTTCTGTGCCAGCCCTTGGCATCATCTTCAGGGACAGCAGGGTGTGATTGGGACTGGAGCTATGTTTGGAAGAAGCCTTGGGCTGTCCAAGAGATCCCCACACAAACAGAGAAGGTCACAAGGTAAGAAATGACAAGGTGTATTTGGTGTTAGCTCAGCATCAACGTGCCAGTGAGCGTGGCATGACTCACTTGGGCCTTACAACCTGGTCTATCCCAGTACAACTTGGATTCCTTGCTGCTCCCCCCTTTTCTATCCTGAGCACAGAGATTAAAAACTGATCCCTAACGTGTTCCACTATTTCTCGTATTTCCCAGCCTACCCTCCGCTGACCCCCACATAAAAGGCAAATTATGCAGAATTCCACGTTACATTTTTAACATATACCTGTACAGCAAAATGAATATGTGATTTAGCATTTTCTTGACTTCCTTTAACTGTTAGAGAGGTTACACTAGTCTTCCATTTCCTCTGCTAAGCAGTGAGACAACAAGCAGTGGGGCTAACCAGGAATGCCTCTGCCTTTTGAAATCCCACTCACTGAAATAAATATGACATTGCAAGTTAGAGATATCTAAAACTTCAAATAGAATAGTCTACAGGAGTTGTGTTTGCTCCATATTTACTAAGTTTTCAACTGTGGAGACGAAGACTCCCCCACCTCTAAGGACAGCTACAGCTCCAAGCCGCAAACACCGCTACGAACTTAACTCTTTTTCCAGGGAATTCTGTGCAACACTGCTAGGGGAAAAGACTCAGCTACAGCGTGTTCAGATCACTAAGAAGCTGTTGCTGTCGTAAGTAAGTGCCCCAAGAGGCCAAGAAGTGAGTGGTGACACTGTGATGTTGCATTGATTTTACAGAGAATGTCGGAACACTGCGACAGTGAGGGGTACACTCGTTTTCTCAAGCCCACAGGACAAAAAGCCATGGATTAGTCATTGAAAGCAATTAACTGCCGGAAGATAATTCGAAAATGGGATTTAAAAACAAGATGTGTGAGGAGAAACAGAGGATTTCCCGCAAAGACAGCAATTCCTGTGAATGTAAAGCCACTTCACTGTCACCTACACGCAGGCTGCCTTTCCCAAGGTGTTTCACCGAACTGCATTTCCTACTCTCCTGCCTCTGTTCACTGCAGCTTCCAAAGAATGTTTACGAGTACTGCAGGAACAGCAGCAGGAAATAAGAGCTGGTTTTAATGGGAACTACTTAAATAAAGTTTAAAAATAAAGTGCTTCTTTTCAAAACTAGATTGCTTAATTTTTTAAGGGCTTTGGCTCTGCGACGTACAAGGGTGCTCTAAGATGCAGATACCCAAAACCCCGATTCACTTTAAAATTAGTGCTCTCTTAGAAGTATGAATTGCTCCATCTGGAAGTGATTAGGGTTCCAAGGATCTGCAGCATTAAGTAATTTAACTTACTGAAGTGCTTCTTTTTTAATAAGCTCTTCAATTTAAAAATAAGAATAGTTTAAAACAACCCCACCTCCTTCCTAGTACAGCTGTTGGAGTCACATGAACCACTTTTATTCATTTAATATCCCGGAAAAGGTGGGGGAAGGCATTACTTGAGGGTAACACTATTAACAACAACCTGCAGGTACAACTGGAGAGAGGAAAAAAAGTCAAATACTGAACCTAAAATGTTTGCCTGTGATTGTCACCAGGCTACTGCCACCATTTTATCTTCTAGTAGGAGCTTCTTCCTTGTTTGTCTTTGAAATTTTGTGATG
This sequence comes from Cephalopterus ornatus, assembly GCA_013396775.1. Taxonomy (NCBI): domain Eukaryota; kingdom Metazoa; phylum Chordata; class Aves; order Passeriformes; family Cotingidae; genus Cephalopterus; species Cephalopterus ornatus. Next base: position 774,290 of record VZRE01014787.1, read on the forward strand.
GATATTTCTCAGATGTTTTCTGAGTGTTTTAACAGAAGGGAAGTTGAAAGTTGGCATTTGACAATGGTAATTCTGGCGTTTTCCAGGTTAAAATCTCCAAGTAATTTTGAAGGGTTGAAAAGTTAGGGATGCTAATTGCTCTGGGGAACACGAAAATTAAAATATATTTCCAACTTGAATGAACTGACATGCATCATCAGTTGTATTTTCAATTAAGGTTCTGCAATGTTGATTAATTCACTCATTTGAAAACAATTTACATACAAGATGGTCAGGGAAGTGGAATGTTGCCCTGGGGGAACTCATGAGAAGAGTCAGGGATCAAAGTCTGAAAGCAAATTGACATATTTGGGGAGCTCTCAATAGCATGATAACAGTGGTTGGAGATCAGAGCAGGGAGATGAATGCTTCCTGCTCAGATGATGATTACAGCCATCACCGAAAATTTAAGCCTTCAGATTTTCCATGAACACACAGCCATGTACTTCATATTATTAAGGAAATGCCAGCCATCAGTCTAAGGGAATATCTGAATACTGAGATGGAAATTAGCTTTAAAATTTGCATTTAGGAATGTGTAAGCATGTGGACAGGCTTTTATGTTATGAAATTATTTCCTTGTTTAAAGAACTGCATAACCTTTGCCAGCTGACTCCAGAAAAGCCCTGACTTTGTCTCTGTGCCTGGCTGTTCAGATTAACCAGGAATATGAATGAGAAATTCACCTATTAATAAGGAAATTCAGAGAGAATTATCACCAATAATTGCTACTGTATTTCAACACGATGCCCCAAGTTAGACTTCAGTTGGCTGTGTTTAAATTGCAAAAAAACAATTCAAATTGCAACCAACTGGTCTCTTTGAACTATACAGAAAACACAGACTTGCAGCATCTGAGGAAATTAATGTAGCTAACATTTTAAAAGCAATTCAGCCAATTATAAAATTTACTCTCAAGGCTGACACACCATGCCAAGACTGTTGGTTTCACACTTCCCACGTAAGGAAATGTTTAGTAAAGTAAAAAGCACATATTATATATAAGCTAAATCAATGTCAAGCAGAAACAAAAAAAAAAAAAAAATCAGTAAATAGCAGTTTGAACTTGGAGACAAAGCAGGAAATATGAAACAGTGTGGGTTTTGTTTAATCCATTTCATAATGAACAGCGAGAGGTGCCCTCCACCAGCTGTTGTTGGAAAGCTGTCAGTTCGTTTTTAAATGGAGATGTCAAAGGTCTGCAAACCTGTTATTGAACGAGACTGAAAAGCATATGACTATGAACAATTGGAAACGACTGGGGTGATGGGGTTAGGCGCAGGGACACATGATTTTAGGCAACCTTTTGGCTTGCCATGGTCTTTGAAACTCGGAAATCTGGAGCTTTCGAGGCTCTACCGTTACCCAAGTGATACATGAATTCAGGACCACAGAGCCTTGCTGCTCTGGGGGCTCCTAATGAGTTAAAAATGAGAATGTCAGCACAGATGAACTCTCAGAAGTGAAAACTTATGCTCTACATCTCTAGAGGTAAAAAGCAGACCCAAGTCTGAGCTAAAATGCAACATCCTCCTGCTCTAAGAATACGTGCTGCCAACAGAGAGCATCCATGTAAAACACCACCCTGTTAGTGCCGGCTACATACAAAGAGGTTTAAAACTATCAATCAGCCTTTATGATGAAAAATAGTTTTTTGTTGTTTAAGTAAGTTTTCCTGTGATGGTAAGAAGGTACCAATTTTTACTGATGCAATTGTGGCCGCTCCAAGCAGAAAGCTGCAGGTAAAAGTTCTACCTGTGCCAGTCTGCGATAAAAAACATGTACAAAAACTTCCCTATTTGGGTCAGACATTACTGACACAAATATGACTGTCCTTGGGAAAAACTGAGCATCCAGTCTGGGGGGGAGAGACAGAGAGAGAGAGAGAGAGAGAGAGAGAGAGAGAGAATATGACAATTTTTGCCACAGGTATCATCTAGATAAACCAAAAAAGCAAAAGTAGAGATGTGTGGAATGAACTTGGTGACAGCTGAGGTCCTCCTGCACAGGCCTTGGATTAGTGAATGCCTGGCACTTTATGCAGCATCCACAGGGCACATGAAACACAGCATTATGTTATTAAAGACAGAAATATAGCCAGAATATGGCCAAACACAACACCTGGTGTTTCGAGAAAGTAACACAGTTCAGTGCATTTGTTTAAACAATAAAAACTCCACCACTCAAGGTGCACACAGAGAGCAACAGATTGGCCAGAACACCAACTGCATGAAGCCACAAAGAGTGCTCAGATTAAGAAAAACACCTCTAGAGACGGCAGGTAAAAGTAATAAGCCCTCCTGGTGATTATCAGCGTCTTGCATTTCTCAGCATCTCCGCGGGCAGCGCTGAGTCCTTCCTGTGTAGGTGATGGATGAGTCCACATGATCCCTGCAGAAGGAATGCTGTCACAGATGCTGTCACGAGGACCTGGGTAGCTGAGCTTAAACTGCAGGAGCTCAGGACATAAGCTCTTGAACTGCCTGGTTGGGATGAGAGCGTGCCAGCTGAAAACACAGCCATCAGGCAGCTGGGAAACCCACTTCCCTCCGCGGGCTGCTCCCAATCAACCAGCCTCCCGTGCGGGAAAAGGGCTCCGTGAGCTGACAAAGCCAATCCTGCACAACCCCAAAAGCAAAACGTTTGTCTTGTTCTTAAAAAAACAGGAGCTGACAGAGGCGTCCATCCCCTGGCAGCTCTGACTCTGGCACCTGTGTGTGCTCCCTTATTAGTGCTGTTTGCACCAAGTGGTTGACAGCACCGGCAATAATCATTGCTCCTGTCTTTCCACAGGGCAGCTTTGTGGGATCAGGGTCTGTGCTGCTCGTGCTCCCCAGGCACGGATCGCGAAAGGAAAAAGAAATAACAACCAGGAAAACACAGTCACTACAAAGTTCTGGAAGAAAATGTGGAGGGTACGTTACAGTTGAAGATATTTTGACCATTCTTAAGTCAGTGAAGACAAAATTACTCCAAAAAGAGAAACAAGAGAGAGTAAATTTATATGCAAATAAAAAGAGGGAAACAAGCAGTTGTATACGTGGGTATAAACCTGAACTAAGGCAGTGAAACATGGCTACTTTTTCAATTTTGCTACTGCTACTGTCAGGTTATTTATCTTCAGGGAAAGTGTTAAAGCCTTTTTAACAAAAAATCCTGTGTAACTGGATGACTGTAAGGATCCTTCTGCTAAAACATCAGAAACATCCAACTACTTGAAGAGCGTGCATGCGACAAAAGTCTTATTAGGCAGTGAAAAGAATATGTCCTTTTCCCTTCAGCAGGCCTATTTATGTGCCTAAAATTAAACACATGCCTAATAATTAAGCGTGATTAGGTTCCAATTACTTCGTTTGTGCTTCTTTAGTGCTTTTTTCCATTTCACTCGAGCCGCATCAAAAACTGAAAACCAGAGATGTGAATGGCTGAGATTGACTGCCATGGGCTGCAGACACATTTCAGCCCACCCTGGAAAATATAAGCTTCCTGTCATGGGCTGTCAGTAAAACTCATGTCTTCCAAACAAAGGTTCTGAGAACAGAGCTTACATGGCACCTTTAGATTTTACATTTTGTTTGACATCTACCATTTGCGAGGAATGGCATTTTATAACCACTTTCCATCCTGTCTGTCCCCATCACCACCACCCCCACCGAACATAATTGCTTTTACTATAAATATCTGACAGTGCTACTGAAAGTAATAGAGTGAGATTTAGAAAGCTCCTGTTGACTGCCTGATAGATTTCACAGAATCACAGAGTGGTTTGTGTTTGAAGGGACTTTACAGCTCCTCTAGTTCCAATTTTCCCCTGCCACGAGCAGGGACACCTTTCCCTAGACTAGGTTGCTCAGAGCCTCATCCAGCCTGGCCTTGAACACTCCCAGGGATGGGACAACCTGTGCCAGGGCCTCACTAAGCTCACAGGGAAGAATTTACTCCCAATATCTAATCTCACCCTGCCCTCTGTCAGTTTAAAGCCATTCCCCCCTTTTCATGCAGAGCACTGCATACCTTCAAGGTTCATCTCAGAGACTCAATATTAATGTCCTTTTTTATCAGTTCCTTACTTGAACATAACCCTAAGTTTGGCAGGTACGGTGCATTTGCTAAGTAAAGGAAAAGGAATCGTGTTTGCCTGGGTAAATCCCATTATTTTCTGACTCAAATACACATTACAGTAGGAAATCACTGAGATGACACACCATCTTAGCTGCTATGGGGAAACAACACTCAATGAATGTTCAGTTTACTGATTGGACATTANTTGAGATGACACACCATCTTAGCTGCTATGAATGTTCAGTTTACTGATTGGACATTACAAGTGTTCCAGAGCTGCCAATAATAATGGAGCAGAGAGCCTTGACAGCAGAAAAGCAACGGCACACAGAGAAAGCAATCTGGTATTGAGAAGAAACCTGAGCAAATCAAACAGATGTTCACTACAAAAGATGAAGGTGATTCCAACACCATTATAATTTACAGGTATAATTCAGATGATATGCGTTATTCAGAGCACCAAAACCCTTCCAAATTGAAACTGCAGGAATGTTTCGCTACAGAAATCGCCCTGGTCGCATGAAAACAGGAGAGGAGGATCTATATCACTTTTTGTGCTTCTTTTACCACTCAAGTACTTCTGTAAGCTCAGACAACAAATCTAGGGTAAGAGCTATTCTGAAGACACAGCCTTCAATATGAAAATCAGAAGAGTTTTCTGCAAGTGTCCTCTGTGTGTCTGTTGAAGGGAGCAAAAGACCTGTTCCCAAACAGCCAACACTTGCTCCTTTGTGCTTCTGGAAAATTTCACCTATAGAACATGTATTTTGCTAAACTTGGTGATGAGCAGGATCTCAGCCAGAGGGTCCCACCTTATCCCCAGGATCCTGGGAAAGGCAGAAGTCCTGAAGCGGCACCAGGACTGATGCCTATCTGGTGATTTCTCCCATGATTACGCAAAAAGCGCAAGGAGGCGGAAACACCATTTCACAATCGGTGTCAAAGTTGAGGAGCAGATTCCGGCAACCACAGCCTCAGGAAAAACCCCCCTTCCAGCAGTGCCCCAGAGTGGAAGTGACCTCCTTCCCCCAGGCTATCCCTTCAGAGCCCAGACCATGTTCCCTGCCTGGTATCCACACCCTGCCCCAGCAGCATCCTCCGACAGACTCCGTGTTCCCAGCTCATCCAAGGGGATGAGTTCCAGGAGGAACCAGCCCGGACGTGACAGTAACTTGCCTCTGGAGCACCCGGGACAGCTTGTACCTCTCAGAGCTGCCATTTCCTAACATCAAGAAGTCATTAATCTAAGCTGACTTCCATCAGAGTTTGCCAAGAGTTACCACATAATATTATGTTAGGAATTATACGTGTTCACTGCGCTGAGATGTGCCTGAGGCATTAACTGTAAATGGTATTTTTCAGCAGGGATGGGGATGTGGCCTTGCACACTGGAGCAAGAAAAGCCGTGGCAGTCATGGATTGCACAACGCTTTCCATAAACAGAATCTTCTGTTGAGAGCTTTTCCCCTTGCTGTACTAAAGTTTTCCACGTTTGGCCTCAAGAAAAAAGCAGGATTGCTCTAAATACTTTGGGAATGAAAGAACTGCACCCATCTCAGATCCACTGTTGGCGAGAGAAACAGGAGTCTGATTTCTCTGTGTTTGTTCCCATCCAAGGTTTACTTCAACACGTGGTTCTTTCTCCGTTTTCATCTTTAATTATTGGTTCTTCCATTCAGAAAATATTAACTGAAGCAAGATGGATAAACCCAGCTGAGCAGCAGGAAGCCCTGCCAGTGCTTGGAATCAGCTGGCACATCTGGGGATGGAGGGCTCATCAACTGAGCCCCACAAAGCGTGGACCTGTTTGGAAAGGCTGGGCAGCAGCTTATTCCTGGATTTTGGAGCCTGGAAAGGCACTGAAAATCTGTAGTAGATTAGTAGTATGTAGATGTGTTAGGAAGAATGGAAGAGAGGCAGTGGCAAAATTCCTAAGTAGGTAAAAATCATGGTAATCAGCCCAAAGCATAATGAGCTAAATTCAGTGTGGTGGTTGAAATCCATTCACAGAACCAATTCCTGACCTGCCTGTCGCCTAAGCTGTTATTTCCTCAGGTAGTGCATAAACCCTGGGATGGCATTTTAAGCAGGGTGATTTCACACCGAAGCATTTCCAGAAGTCCTGTGAGGGATGAGGATCTACTAGGCTGTTTAGATTCCTTATGATCAGGAGGAGGCCTTCTCCAGAAAAGATTCACAACATCAGGGGATGAGCCACAAGCAAGGGGAAGCATCAGTCACATGCACAGAATGAAGTTTTCCCTTTAAGGTTTCCCCAGTCTGACATTATCTGCTTAGGATGAAATATAATCTGCTATAATCTGTTTTAAGTAGTAGGAAAACAAAAGCCCAAGCACACACGTTAAATTGCTACCAAGAGGAAAATCCATATTATACAGGTGACAGGTTTTTCTAACAGAGCATTTAAAAGAGCAAAATACAGGAAGCACCACTCCAAATACCTGCAGAAAAGGTTAAGGAATATAAAACGCAAAAGAGGAAGAAATATTAGAACACAACAGCATAAGCTAAGAGCCCAAAGAGTGTTAATTAGTGTATTATAATGACTTCTGACAGCTTCACATAATGCCTTTTCATCAGCATACTGTTTCAATTACGCATTCTCCACTTCCCACATTAAAACCACCTTCACTATTATTTTTCACCTGCTGCTTCAGTATTAGGTTTTAGCCCTTATGTCTTCCAAGACAACAATTTTATGTTCTGGAAGGTGCTCCACTGATTCCCTCAATAAACACCGGCGAAAACGCTCCTCTGCTCTGGGAAAGCCTAAAAGCAAAAGGGAGAAAATTGCTATAATGTGTTCTGCTTTGCCATCTCTGATACCCCACGACCCTCCACGCTGCACAAAGCCCTTGGTTCAAAGCAAATCAAGCAGCTCAGAGTTGGAACAGACACCTTAAACCTGGGCTAACTTTCCCCAAATGCTGAAAGAACAAAGAAGCAGCTTTTTTTTTTATTTTTTTATTTTTTTTCCACCAGCTATTCAACATGGAAACCAGCACTGAGACGTCTGAACGTCTGATCTACTGACAGTATTAAATATAAAGTTTGCTCTTTTGTTACTGATAGGGAAGTATCTATTTTTTAAAATGTGTGCCTTGAGGAATCACAAATAAGGAAATCCGAGCTGAATGCTTAACTGGGTCTCAACTCTTTCCAACCTTTAAAATGCTGGATTAATTCATTATTGCCAAGGAAATGGGGCACAAGGAAGGCTGGAAGCCTGCCTCGCTCCTCACTGTCACGGCCAAACAGTGCTCCATGATGTCAGGCTGCATCCTGTGGGACAGGAGGGATTAAAGGAGCCCAAATCCATGTCAGATCCCTGCAAGCCAGGCACAGGAGCGGGCTTTGACAGCAGAGCTGAGCCATAATGAACGGGCGTCCTCCTACACACACCTCTGAGCTCGCTGCGGGGAGAGCCAGGGAGCACGGGAATTGCCTCCAGGAAACAATCTTTCCCATCCCCAGCTGCAGGGGACACACCCCATCTCCAACCATGGTAGGGGTGGAAGAATTTTTTCCAAGCGCTCACAGACCACTCTGTTCCAACAAGTCCGGGACATTCCTCCTCTGTCCGCTGCTGAAAGGTGCCAAGAAACCTGTAAAGCGAGCTGGGATTTTTAGCAGCGCTCCAGAGGTGCCCAGAGCCTGACAGGATTTGGTGCTGAGGGAAGCACCCCGGGCAGAGCAGAGTTAAACAGGGAAAACCATCCTCTAGTGACAGCTCCCTGCTGGAAGCTTCCATGTACCCACACTTCCAAGCACCTCTCCACTCGTTTCATGGAACGATCACATCCTAAGAAAGCTCTTGACACAGAGCCATAAAACAGAAACTCCTCCTTGGAACCTTCATGCAGCAACTCATCATCCAATTACTTCTCTTCCTTTTACATCCCAACTGAATTTTAATTTAAGGAAAATGGCATGGAGCTACGAGGTCACTTTTGGGCTTAAATATCTGTTCTTTGGTCAAAGTTCTCAATTCCTCTTCTCCTCTGCCCCTTCTTCCCCGACCAAATAATGATTTAAGCCCTTAATTAAAGTTCTTAGGTGAGGGTGGCTCTCCCAGGCAATGAAAATTCCCACTTGGAGGTTCGACAGCAGCATCTTCCATCAAGCAATGAACCATTTTTAAGGCATTTACATCAAGCTGCAACCTTTTTTTTTTTTTTTTAAGGCATTTGGATGCTTTTAACAATCACAAACTGTTGGAATGAATTTTCAACCGCAGGAAACTTTTAAGCAAGACCCTTCAGGCTCCACAGTGCCTTTTTTTTTTAATTATTATTATTAATATTATTTTTTAATCTAAAGAATTATTTAATGGCCAGACTTTGCCATGTGCCTGGTACATTCACTCTACAATCTCTCTGAAAAGGTGTCTAGTAAGATCTTAAATCAGCACTGGAGTGCTTAGAATTAGTACGTATTAACAGATTTAGGCAATGAAATTTTAAGCTACTGAAGCTTATGATTCTCATCCTCAAAATCTATTCATGTAAGTGCAGTCACCTTTTAATTCAGAGCAGAAGATTTGAGATTTAAATGTAGGTTCACTTGAAGAGAGTTTAGCACACAAAAAATGACAGGAGTTGGAATACAGCTCTTTTGTGAGCTGAAGAAAAAGAAATGGAAGAATAGAAGCAGCAAACAAATTACAAGACCTGTCAGCCTGGTTAGATACTGTGCTGCGAGCAGTAGGGATGAATGGGGACTTCCCACTTCCATGCCTATCACAAACAAATGAAAATATATGCATGGTTTTGAAGAAGGTATTCGGGAAGTGACACGTAACTCTTGGGAAGGCACGTCTGCTTTCCCTGCTGAGAAAATAACATATCTCAATAACACCAACTTTCTTTCAAATTCCTCAGGACAACGATTCACTGAGGGCAATTTTAATTTATTTTGACTGTTTGCTCTGTGTTGACAATGTGAATTGGTAACTTCACGTATTCTCCTGCAGGAAACACTCTGGAACGTGACAGCTCGGGCTGTAAAGAATTAATACCTTCAAAATCACGCCTCTCTTAACAAAGCATCTACCTCAATTCCTGCATTCCAGCTTTGAGTTTGTTTTGTCCAAAAGGAGGCCACTGCATCCCAGGATGTTACTCCTTCAGTTATTCTGGAACTACATGCATCAACCACGTCTGGGTAAGCCCAGAAAGAAACAAGGAGAAAAAAAAAAAAAATTGGAAAATTATTTGCCTTTCAGAAGTTGCTGCCCACCAGAAAGATCTGTGCTCATTTATGTCCTTGAGAAATTTCCTTCTCTTTAGATTTCCCCTATTTGAAGAACAAGGCCGTATGCTACAGGAACTCAGTGCTACCCACAATATCAAACCAGATTTATTTAACTCTACAGCAACAGTCTTAACAGGGAGGGCACAAGCCAGAGTAGAGAAAACCAATCCCTGATGCACAAAAACGGATTGTGCCACTGCCACAACCTAACCAATTCCTTTTAAATATCACAGGAAAAACTTGCAAACTACATCAAGCTCCACAAAAGGCTTTATAAGCAAAGATTTCCCTTCACCACTTTGTTCAGGTTGCTGAAATGACACCTTCAACAGAGGGCAAACTGCAAATTCTGGATCATGGAAGTCTCAACAAACACGCAAGAAACTACTTTTATTTTTTATTTAATTGTTCCATTCCTTTCTGTAAGTAGAAAAAGTACACTCTAGCATTAGCCTGCCATTGTGAAGTAATCTGAAACGTATAGGAATGTAAAATTAAAGATCTCACAAAACTGACATAAGCTTCAAAAATCATTCCACTCAGGCTCCTACTCAGCTTTACTGTTCTCCAGTCTAGTTAATCTTCTGATATGTAAAGGTCATTGTTCCAGGTATTTGGCAGGTTTATACTTATGCAAGAATGTGGGAATGGCTGTGGAGGTAACTCCAAAATCAACCTCATTCGGGCAGAAGAAAGAACAGACGCCAGAACTCCTCTCTTAGGAAGATAAAATGTAAATGCTCTGCAGAAAGTGAAAACAGCTCCTCAGGGAATTGTTGGAATTGGGCAAAAGAGCAATGCAAAGGTTTGGTTAGTCAAGTAGGGACTTGAAGAGAGAAGAACTGGGAGTGCTTGTGAGAACAGCACAGAGACACCCACTGACCTTGCGTGAGGATGGAACGTCCATAAAGCGAAAGGAAATAGATAAGAATCTGTACGTATAAAGTATATCCCGGTTCTATTCCTTAAAGGATTTAATAAATTCCACAAGTCTCCGGGAACATAAAGATAAGCTGCCTGCTCATGAAGGGCAGAGCGCTATCAGCTTGCAAACCAACTCCACTGAGCTTAGGAAGGACTTCAGGGGGAAATGGTGTTTAATAACATCTCCGGCTGCTCCTAAAACACAGAACCACCTAAATGGGAGCCATAATTCAACCTTCTTCCCTGCAGAACATTGTTCTCAAGAAAACACTTCAAAATGAAGAAGGAAAACCAATTTACTCATCTCTTTCTCAGCTTGTTAGTTAAGACTGAATTCTCCATGTGCTGCAATCATGTTCTGAATGCATTAAGTATGACTGATATTCAGGCGGGAAAACCAGCAGGAAACATTACTGATCTGCCTTAATTTCTTTAATTTTCAAAATTTTTAATACAAGAAAATATGAAAATGCTGAGGGTGTTCAGCTGGAAGAGGAAATTAGAATGATAAATATATCACAGCGTCTTTAATCCAAATATTTTTTCTTTAAAATAAATTCCACTTTCAAGCTTCATTTACAATCTCATTTGCACAGAGTTGCCAATCCTGATTAGCCCGAATGAACTCCCCAAACATGAAGGTGAAATCGCCCAGACAGTGATACAGCTGGAGATTAGAACACCTGCAGACATCCACTGTGCCACAGCAGACAGTCCTTTTCCTTGGAATCACTCTCAAATGAACGCCTTCCAACAGAAATATACCCAAGAAGGGATCTCACAAGCCCTTGGTTACACGGAAACCTTGCATTTTAGAGCTGAAGAAATGCATTTTGTGTCAGATTAGAAGCTAAGAAACAAAGCCTCTCTGGCTTTCAAGAAACAATGACCCTTTAAAAAAGGGAGAAAAGCATGATTTGTAAAGAAGTCTCAAGGCACTTTTAATAGGAATTAGTCATGAGTGATGTTGCAGTAGGCAAGGTAAAGAAATATCGGCTCAGCCCACAAGTGGAGCATATGGTTCCACAGGAAGACACAAAACACAGCCATCTGAAAAGCCACAGTTTCTTTAAAAAAACTCAAACAAGTGATAGTTTTAAAGATACAATGTATATTATGAGGCTGATCGCAGCTGAAACTCAGGCCATGAAAGTAAGAAATCCTTAATAAAGGAGGATTTTCACAGCCAGCAAATCATCACATACCATCTATTCCAGTTGATTATGGCATTTATTTGGTCAAGTATTCACAAGTTAAAACTCCCTGTGTTTAATCATAGTCTGGCCTGTTATAAAGCATTATGTCTTAAGAGTTTATTTGATCAGGAGGCAAGCTGAGACTAGCTCTTGCAACTTTGAGAAATTGCAGCTAACCATTTCTCAATATCTGATAGGCAGGAAGCAAAAGAAATACATTTTAAGATGGGTACGGTTTGATCGATGATACAGAAGGAGCTTTTCCACAGCTGTGATTGGTAAAAATGAAGGGGCATTCCCTGTACCTGTGGAAGAGAAAACGGCACACAGAACACCTGGTGAAATGCCAGTCATCTTTTAAATTATTATTCTATGCATCTATTAAGACAAGGTCCAAAACTGAGATGGAAAATAAATTACCCATGACAAGACAGAGTAACAACATGGAGAGATCACCACTGAAAGCAGCTGCCCAAGAGAGAGGGAGGGAAGTCCGAAGCAGCAGAGAAATGCAGAGGTAGGAGAGGGCTAACACACACGCCAAGAGAAACATTTAAAGCAGAGGTTCTGCAGTTAATTGAACACTGTTAATTGTAGGCCTGCCATTTTATCAATTGGGAGGCTAAAGGTATGGGATGTAATGGATGCTGGGCTTGGAGCCAAATCACAGCTCCTGCTGGGGAACATCCAGCTGCTGTAAGCCAGTGGGGTGCTTTTATGTTTTAAAACACTGGTAGGTAAACACATTGTTTACCAAACACACCAGCACATCTCCCCTACGATTGCTCCAATCAAACACACGATAATTCAAACGAGCATTAAGCGCCGGTTTGTGTTACGGAGAGTCTGGAGGTACCAGTGAAAGACAAGGCCCACTTTTAAAGGAAAACACATCGAGTTCCTCTGCCACAGGCTGGGAGATGCGTCTGGCTGGTTGGGTAATATGGAACAGCGAGGAGAAGCGCGGGAGAAGAGCAAACGTGTAGTGCACATGTGGCCCAGAAGGGCACTAGCAAGAGGTGACCTCCTTGGAGCCATTTATTTCAGAGCCCTGCCTAAAGCTTTCCCAGTTTTAAAGCCACTGAATTCCCTCCCTTATAAAATACTGGGCAGAGTAGGAAACAATTCATACACCCTACTGGGATACATAAAATCTCAGGCTGCTGGAAAAACACAAGACAGGGACTTACCACACTTATGTCTAATACGAATGGCCATTTATTTAATTAAATAGGATTCTTACGAGGAAGGAGATTAGATAATGGGTTACAGAGCCACTGCTTACACATTCCTGCTTCAGATCCAACACTGAATAGCAGTGACAGAACATTATTCCCAACTGATGCTGGTTCAATGGATACCTGAAGTGCTCTGTTACCCTCTGATACCTGGGTAAGTTACTTCAGCACAAAGTCATGTCCACAGTTGGAATTAATTCAAAGAATATTTTTTAACCCACAGAAAATTCTTAAAAACTTTAAAAATTATGTCCCTTTCCTATTAAAAGATAATCAACCTATATCAGAATGGGAAACTTCCTCCTTCCCATTGCTATCGTTCCGACTCACATGTGGGTTCCGGATATTGGAGGGTGGGTTTTGTTTTTAAACAAGCACTTGAAATCCACGTCCCTGCAGGCAGGAGCACAGAAGGACAGACCAAAGAAGTTCTCTCTCATTTTCAGCCTCACCCTCTGTGTATGATCACAAGGGATCCTCTGACCCATGAACTAACTGCTCTTTTGGATAAAAGCATCTGGTAGGAAAGCCAAACAAAGTATTGTCTAAAATCAACAACAAAAAGACGGAGC
>VZRE01014787.1:795016-939782 GCA_013396775.1 Cephalopterus ornatus
AAGAAGAAGAAGAAAAAGTGTGCATGTTGAAAAGTTCATAAAGCAACATCTCCAGGCTGTAAACATGTTAATCTTGGTCTGTTCGCATTATTAGAATAAAGAGCTGAGGAAGAGTGTTTCACAGACTGATCTCTGACTCAGACACACCAAGAACAAACCACAGGAAGCCAGCCTATACCCCAAATCTTTACATTTCTCAGCCAGATATTATTTTTTCAATCAGATATTATTTTTCAATTTTTCCACTGTGAAGACATTATTTGTCAGACCTGCTCTTATTTAACCTAAGTAAATACAGCAAAGTATTCCATAAGAACACAATAGATCATAAAGGAGATTGCCAGAGTGGGTTTTATTTACCAACTGCCACCTCCCTAGCAAAGCACACCTTCCCTTCAGTGCCAAGTTTGATTTCTGCTCCCTCCAAGTTTTCTACAGAAATCTGAATGCTAAATCTTCTTTAATATGGAGTCCTCAGCTGTCTCCAAGCAAAGCATTTCAAGACCAAGAAGATGAGATGGGGAAAATCCCAGGGGCAGGAAACAGAGTTGTAACATTCGCAATTCTGTTAAATAACAGAAGAAATCCCCAACAATTCATCAAACGAAACTCATTCCATATTTGCCATAACTGTTTATCCACGTACGGTCGCAAGAAGAGCAGATACAACAGAATAAACAGTTCACTGCAAAACTGTTAATGAATTTATTGCTGGCTCACAACATTCCCTAGCAGTGGATTGGGATGGGGAAGTCCAGACCTCCCGTCACGGTGCTGCTGTCCCCACAAAAGTCAAATGGAAAACAGTTAAACTGTCCTACTCTTAACACAGAGTGACAGAGAGGGACTGAAGACATCCAGTGGCTTCACAGCTCTCTAAAATATCAAACCAGAGTCTCGGCTGTTTGATCGCTTTCAGATGAATGGTACAAAAGGTACAATATTTAATGAGCCTACAACCTAAAGCTTCTAAAGGGAAAGGGAAAGGAAAACAACAGTTGGTGAACACAAATATGTTTTGAGGAGAAAAGCTGAGAAATCAAGCGTTTTTCAGTCTCAGCCTCTGCATGCAAAGTGCACATTTCCCTGCCCACACCTTTCCCCCTCTCACGTTGATGCACAACCAAACATAGATGTGGTTTTGATGCGATTTTAATTTCTAATAATACTGATCAAGCAGAATATTGACTTTTCTCCATGTCTGGTTACAGGTTTTGTTCCCACCTTCAGGTGATAATGGGTTTTCTCATTGTTTTGTTTATTGTTCCTACATGGAGAACGGAAAATTTTCCTACAGCCTTCAAACAGGAGCCAACTCAAGCAATCCCCTGAACTGCTGTAAAATCTAAAGGGAGGTCACACCTCAGGCACGACCTGTCCTCTTTCTAAACACACATCAGGTGCTTTGTTATCTTGTATTTCTCCCATTGAAGTACACGGGAGGAATTATGCACCTGTGGATGAGCAGCTTTTCTGCCCCTCCCAACTTACTATTTTGTTAAAGAGGAAGAATTAAATATAAAAAATCCCCCGTAGAGCAAATGGCAATGTGTTACTCAACAATCCTATATCTTTTATGGGAATCTGGTGAAGATTTGGGCCATACACAAACCCAACCCAACGCTGAATCGTCCTCCTCGATTTCCCTGATCTCTGGTCAAATTAACCTTTCATAAGTAACCATTAACATGTGGGAAAACTACATAACAAATAAACAAAGTTTTCCTGCACATAGAAATTCCCACTGTCAAGGAAAAAAATGGGAAGCTCTCGTCACCATCATCACAGAAGGTGTCAGAAAATGACTGGGAACACAATTATTTGTGGTATTAGGAGCCACAGAAACCTAAAGGGAACCTGATAGTGCAGTGAGCTTCTGGTTTCCCATCACAGTTCAGAGAGATCTGAGTATTTTTGAATGAGCCATAACCCTGCTACAACCTGCATATAAAAAAAAGAGCTTGAATTCTAGTTATAACTAGATTATATATATATATGTATAAAATATATATATATTATATAATTGCTGTTTGCAATGGTTTCTTGGTACTTGTCTCTTCATATCTTAATCTACTATTCTGTAAGATCCTAAATTGCAAAGATTTCCCGCTCTTTATTCTCACTGGCTGACCAGCGTGCTGTCAACATGTGAGTGTTTTCCAAGAGAAGCTCAACCTCCACGCAACACGGTCAAACCACCGTCTTCCTACTTGAGACAGGGTGGGAATTCTGACAATTCCACTTTGAAAGCGCAAAAACGTTCCAGCACGGAGCTGCACTCCTGTTGAAAGCTAAAGTGTGACAGATGCCTCTGCGCTAATTGCCAATCAGATGCCACGTAGCAGCTGAAAACACAATGCATCACTTTGATCTCCCGGGCTCTCGAAGTATTCCCAATCAAGGAATCTGCACGAGGAATATGAAATATGCAGCACTTTCAAAAGCTGTCTCCGCGGAGCTTAAATATGATAATGTATATTTTGTTCATAGTTCATAGAGCATTTCCAATCCTTTTATTATGCATAGGAAAGGCTATGTTTTAGCTTGCCAAAAAAAAAAAAAAAAGATATATAAACATGAAAGAAACACTTTATATTTCAGAGACACGGAGGTTTCCATCGGATAACACAGGTGAAAATCGCTTAGAAAGGCCTGGATCGCTTTGAGGGGAGAGAACATCATTACAGAACGTGCTTAATTAAGCCCCCACTGCTAATTCTGTAAAATGAATACCTTGTTGAATCAGACCAGAGGGAAATGGAGGCTGCACCTGAGCAGGAGAAGGAAAACTCTGAGGAGAGGTTGACTTACATTTGGCAGGCAGGTCGTAGCCACAGGTGATTTTGGCCTGTCCGGTCTCACAGCCGCTCAGGTTCCGACACTCAGCAACCAAGCAGGGCCCAGCAGCTCTGTGTATGCAGCCATCCACTGCAAAAAAAAAACCCAAAGAACATGCGGTCAAGAAACCCCAGTTCTTATGTTTCGCTCAAATATATCACCGCAAACATCTACCGCCCATTTTTACATCCCCGGACCCGTCGATCTGCAGGTCGGCGTCCAAATAGATGTGAGTTTTATTTCAGTCCGTGGGCTTTTCAAAAACATAATGGCTAGTCAACTCGTGCTAACTGGAAAGAAAACATCCAGAAAAGGTAAAGCAGAATAAAAATTTCAGTGGTAGCAAAGGGGTTTCTTCAAGGCTCTAAGAGATTCTCGCTACAAATTATGAAATCACAAACATTTACTGCTCATTTTCACGCCCACAGACCCACCGACCTGCAAGTCGGCATCCAAATATATATATATATATGTGTTATTTTTTTTTAGACAATATTAGTCAATGTGTTTTTCAAAAATATAGTATTTAGTCAACTTGTGCTAACTGGAAAGAAAACATCCAGAAAAGGTAAAGCAGAATAAAAATTTCAGTGTTAGAAAAGGAGCTTATTCCAGGCTCTAAGAAATTCTCACTACAAACTATGAAATCACAAACATTTATTGCTCATTTTTACACCCACAAACCCACTGATCTGCATTTATATTTTATATATTATATATATATGTTACTTTTTTCAGACAATATTAGTCAATGTGTTTTTCAAAAATATAGTATTTAGTCAACTTGTGCTAACTGGAAAGAAAACAGCCGGAAAAGGTAAAGCAGAATAAAAATTTCAGTGGTAGTAAAGGGGCTTATTCAAGGCTCGAAGAAATTCTCAGTACAAATTATGAAAACAAGTGTGCTCCCCATCTAAATGCCAAATTCTCTTTTACTGCACTCCTCTGATACCTCTACAATTGTGCAAATCATTTAATGTCACTATCCCACTAATGCCTTACACAAAAATTCCAGGAAATAATGCTTATGGATTTGAAATATATATAGAAAACACTAATGTTGACCTTTTTTCCTTTTTACACTTTTTTTTTAATTTTGCATTATTCATGCAACACTTTGGTGTTAATTAAAAAATAATTACTGAAGGTTGCAATTGCAGCTAAGTATGCAAGAAAATTAGTAGAGTGCATAGATCTTATTACCCTCAGGAGCCAGCGAAAGAATAAACCAAGGCTGCTGGCACAGCAATTCTGCCCTCTCAACATGCAATCCAAGAAATCATTTACTGTAATTATAGCAAAAAAGTTTGAGAAACAGGATACGAAATAATAAGGGAAATTGTTTATGCATGAACGTATTAACTACAGCAGGGCCCTAATTCAGCAGCATCGACGGAGTTCAACTGGGAGAAATAATCATCATATAAATTACAATATTCACTCTAAAAGGTTGAGCTCAGGTGTAAAGGGTGAGCAAATACTCGTGGAGAAAAGAAAGACTCTGGATGCACATAATTCAACATTTATTTCAGATTTTCTTTCAGATTTCACCAGCTCAAAGTTAAAGCAGTACCCCAGAGCCTGTAGGAAGCACTTAGACCAGAAGAGGGTTGAAAAGCCAGGTGTGGGTGGGTTTTCAAGAGATGCACAGTGTAAACTGTAGATTTGGGCTCAGATTTGGGCAATCCAAGGCTTGGGCACCCCGCATTCCTACTGAGCACCGGGATACAGGGAGAGCAGGAAAAGGCCTTACTGCAGGATGGTTTTTGGAGCTGCAGTGGAAACGACGACTTGGCCTTCCTGCTCCAAGGGCATGGCTGGCTTTGTAAGGCGTTGAGTATTTCCTGAAGCCACATATCCCGAGTGGAGAGGCAGAAAACATCTTCACAGGGAGGAAAGCTTCTTCGACTGAGTGTGACAAACCTGCCTTTTCTAAAGAGTTCCGTGCCAGAGTTCACGTTCAGGTGACACAAACTGGGTGAGCAGCTCCTGGCAATGCTCCGTCCTCCTCCTGCCCATGGCACCACTGATTTTCAAACTGTCGTTTTGAAATGCTTTATACTAGACAGAAAGATGATCAAGAATCACGTGATGCTGCACTTTCGGGGGGGTCTTCTAAAACTTCCTCACCAAAAAGAACGTGGATGCCAAGCCCCCAGCTGTGAGCATGTTGTGCACTCCCCATCTCTTCTTACCCTACCTTAGCTGAACCTGGTTTTAACTCACCCAAAATCTCAGCTCAACAGACTCCAAGATGCTAATGCAAGAGTAATATTTTGTAACCTCGAGGGGAAAAAAAAGAATGTTTGAAATCCCTCCTGTGCTCACAACATCCGATTTAATTATTTTCGCTTAATTACTAAATGCTTTCCCAATCTGAGCAGGGTAAGTAAAGTCGTATGCACTGAAACCAACCTCAAGTATAATTTTATAAGCACCACCACCACAGTCTTTACCAACATAAAAACAGCACTCTCTGCATGATTCTTTGCAGAGGAAGAAGTCTTTCAGCTCAGGAGTAAGTCTTTCCTTTCCTGGACAAAGGAAACCGTGATAAAGGCGGATTATCAGTAGTTTCCTGGAGCTGGTTCCACACAGGTCTGTGCCCAGCCTTTGCAATCCAAGGAGCCTCCAGAAAGATGAAAGACTAATTGAAAAAAAAAAAAATTGAATTCTTAAGAGGAAAATCAATTCCATCACAACCAATGCTGACATATGACAAGGAAAACAGGAGACATCTGCCAAACCTGAACAAGTCGATGTGCAGAATTCCCTTATAACGGCGGCACAACATGAAGTGATTGAATGATCCAGACAGGCATGGGTGGAAAAGTAGAAATTAGCATTGGATGTACTTCAGTGACTGACACAGAAGAATGAAGGAGGGGGGAGGAAACCACCAAAGAGAAAACCCAAACACCAAACCTCCCAAAGTTTTCAAAACAACCTCTTTTTTCCATCCTTTTTTAAATCCACAAACACACATGACCCCTGGTCTACATAAACATTTTACATTTAATATGATAATTCAATAATCATGCAAGAAATACTCTATGTTTCCAATAATATAATCTAATCTATATTCCAGAACACAAGTTTGATAATTCTTAAAGCAAAAGCCAAGCAGTGAAATATATTACCCAATCTGAGCACTCTGAATAGCACAAAGAAAATAACTGGCAAAGGAAAGGTAGAGTGGATTAACAATCTAAATGTGATTTTAGCCTCTGCTAAAACATGTCTTAGCTGCATTAATTAACAAAAAAACAAAAACATGGAACAGGAATTCACAAAACATTCTCATGAGCTGTTTTGTTTGTTGGAAGTGTGCACCAGCTGGCAATGCCAGTGTGCAGAGGTAAGCCCTGTTAACATGGAAACTTTGTGGAAATTACAGGTAATGACAGTAACCTCAGGAGAGAAAAACGATGGCCAAAGATGTATTGTTATTGTGCAGTAGAAAAAAAAAAGATTTACATGATAATAATGGCACGCTGCCAAATAAACAGGACAGGGAAGAGCCTCTGATGTATCGGTTACAGAGATCTCAGCTGTACCATCAGTTTGCTGGATAGCTGCTCATCTGCGTTCTTCTAACCAGAGCTGGAAAATCTGCCATCATATCCCACTGTTCCCTCCCTGGAACTTCTTTATGCAGCTGGATGAACAACCCAGACCCTCATGGTCAACTCTGACTCGGCATCACACGACAGGGATGAAACTTTGCCTTTCCACTGCTTCTTACAACCACGGAAAAATGCCCTCACTCTGCCTCACTTGTGTCCACAGGCTGCCTTCCCATCGAGGTTCATGGAGATCATGTATGTGCTTTGGGTAATTTCCATACACTAAAGGTATGGGAAACCCCCAGAAAAAACCTGTTAGTCATCACTGACAAGAAACCCCGTCTCCCTCCTGACGCTGATTAATTGCCAGCACTTGAAGGCACTGAAGGCAGCGCTTCCAACCATCCTCGTGGATACTGTGCTTCTTGGAATGCATTTCAGGCTTATAAACCAACCTATTTCTAAGGATTTTGGTCTCTTCTTCCCTCATGCAGCCTCCTGGACAAGCACAGGGAAAGGGGGTCTCAGTTTTGAAGACCTACAAGCATGAACTGTATTTTGACGGCTCAAAAACCTTCAGATTCAGCTCCGTAGTTCAAGCTCTTCATGCTTGTGTAAAGCTATTAAAAGTACTGTTCCGAACGTTTCCCATGAAAAATAATGTTAGCAATTCCCTTGCATGCCTCCATAAGTTTTAGGAGCCACCAGGGACAGCATTTTGTTCGCCCAACAATTCAGCATTAATGAAGAAAAACTCCTTTCAAAGCTGCTGCAGTCAGTGGCATTGCTTGCACAGCGAAGTCACATGGAAATAATTGCATGAGATACATGAACAAAATCAAGTATCAAAATAAAACTCCTATGCAAAAGGACAGTGTATTAATAACAATGTGGAATATGAAATTTTTGACACCATCCTTCTCACTGCACGCTGAAGGGTGTAACAGGTTAAATCCCTTCTTATTTAATTTATTGCGAAGCTATTGCATTTCTTCTATGGAATTAATGAGTTAAAGTTATATAGTTAAAAAAAACCCTAGCTAATTTACCAAGGTACAATATAGAACAAACCTATGTCTTATAGAAAAATCTCTTAAAATTGCAAATGAAGCAAAAGCGCAGGAAACACAGAATTAAGGGTATCATGGGATGCTGCTTAAGAAAAAAAAAATAACCTCAGCAAAACTAGCCTTGCATTGCAGATGCTAATAAAAAAGGGTAAGGTAATCAAACACCACAGCAAAAAAATACAAACTCCCCCAGGAATAATAAGGCCCAAATTTCTTTTGTGACCTTGTGTGAGAGTTGGAGTAGAGCGGAGCTCTGATGTAAACAACGTACGCAGATTTACTGTGTTGGGTTTCAAGATTCCGTGTATTCTTTTTGTCCACAGTAATTCCTGTTCTCCGCTGCTTTCTCAGATTTTTATTTCTCCTTTTTCAGCAGGAAAACTCAGGAGGTTTAGTTATTTAATAAAGTCACCTGTGCATGATTTATCCGGGAAACGGAGGTGCCGTTCCTCCAGAGGGCAAAGGCCAGGAGTGGATAAAACCAGGATAATGTCCTTTATCAGAGACGTGTCCTTACATCTGGGGGGAGACAAGAGGAAGCTGCTTTGCCCAGACTGGAGCAAATCTCTGCTAAACATGTCCTCAGTCGTTGTGGGCATTTCAAAAACCCCCATTGCAAGGGTGTGCAAGGCAACCAGAAGGGGAAAAAAAAACCCAAACAGACAAAAAAACCCCAAATAACAACCCAAAAAAATCCAACTGGCAGCAAAAACCACTGCCAGAGTTGAAACTGCACCTCTGAGAGCGATGCCAGGGGGGAAATAAACCTTGCCCAGCAAGAGGCAACAGCTGCTGGTCTAATGAACAAAGGTGGGCTTCTTAAAAAGATCCCAACACAGATGCCAGGCCGTGCTGGGATGGCAGTTTGTATCACAGACATGGCCTCTGCCACTGGGAAGTTTAATGAACTGAAGATTTTCAATCAATGCACTGGTTTATAGGCCTCCAACATAATTAATTTTAAATACTTACAGCAATTACACAGCACTTCCTGGCCAAGATCTCATGGAGTTTAAAAGCATCATCTGCTTTAGGCCTTAAAATTCTCCATTTTAAACACAAAAAGCACAGATGAACCATTTATTTTGAGACGAACCATTTATTCTGAGATGGCTAGGTCTCTGGATTAGGTTCACATTCCATCGCAGACAATCTACACTTACAGTTCCTTAAATATTCTTATTTTTAGAAACTCTCAGTGCCTACACCTGAATTAAATCAAGACTAAAATGAGAGCCGCAAGTCTTGTTGCTTAAGTGACTGATTACCTAATGTGTCAATCCACAATTTCTGCAGAGTGCCTTCTTTTCTTCAGAATCAACATTCTGAGGATGCACATTTCAGCCACAATTAAAATTTGGGGTCCTCCCAACTCCAACGCAGAGGGAATTTAATGAAAATCACTAAGAAGACATAACAAAATCATTATTCTGCTGCAAGGAACAGAGCTACTCATAACAATGGCGGGTGTCAGACACAGGAAACTTGTATTTTATAGTACTATTTAGCTGAAATCCTGCAAAATTAGCATTAAAAATCACCAGTAATTGCCTGCCACGGTGAAAAGCGCTGGGAATTAAATTTTAAGACCTAATGGTTGTTTTAGGAGAAGGCTGCTGGATGCAGTTCCCAGTCAAGCATATCACAAAAGCAGCTGAAAGATCCAACATAATCAAGGTCCACGCTATAAACTGGTAAAAAAACGTATGGATAAAGAAATGAACAATGATTCAAAATAAAGGTCACTCACCCACGGACCTGTTAAACTGTAAGTGTCCCACGTTTCTTGCACACAGCTCGTTATTCTTACTTTGACCAAAACACAAACCAACAGTAAACTCACAGATTTTGGCAGATTTTTTCATTTTAGTTGAATACCCTTTGGGATACCAGAAACTCACACTTAAAACTAAGGCAAAGCCGAATAAAAGTTGTTCTGTCACAATTGGCAAATTCCTCCTAAAAATGACTAAACAATAAAGAAAGGAGTTTGTTTTCTCTCACATTTATGACGTCACCTTTCTTAGTCTCCCGAGCGCCCCGCTCCAATTTCAGGGCTGGATTTATAATGTCAATAGGATTCACACTTTTGTCAGCCCACTCAGGCAGCAGAAGGGCTTCGAGAAACACAGGGCTGACAAACCTGTCTGAATGTCACACTTTCGGCAGGCAAAAAATAAAATTTAAGGGGAAAAAAAAAAAAAAGTAGGAAAGGCTCCAATAGTGTTTTTCCAGGTTGTTTTTTTTTTCCCCCGGTCTAAACTGCTGACATTAAGGCACGCGTGAAGGAACCACTGCCTTCCTTTTCACCGTGTTGGTGCTGGGACACCCGACACGCCACACTCCTCTGCAGGTGGAAGGGAGACAGCTCAGCCCCAAACACTCCCCTGCAGCACAAAGCCTCCTGTTGTTGTTTACAAGAAGGGAGCAACCTGCTCCCCCAGCTTCCCGAATTATGGAGGAACTGCAAGTTTGTATGTGATATCACCCTGAAGAAGTGGGGGTTTGGCCACTCCAAAATCCTTTCCTCAGCTCCCGCCCCGGGCAGTGCCAGCACTTCATTTCCAGCTGGATAATGAACAGGTCGGAAGGACAGAAAGGTTTATCTCCAATTTCCTTGCTGGGATGCCTACTTGATCCTGGATTTTTGTTCACGTTACTGTGCTGTTATTCCAGGACTCTCATTCTTCAGTAAATATCCACATTATTGCCTTTAAAATCTCCCTGAAACTCTCTCTTGCCACGATGGCTATTAAGCTATTGAAGACATCAGGCTGCTTCCATCATACCAACCTCTGTCTAGTGCATTTTTAGTCTTTTTTTTGTTTCCTCCTGCACTCTTTGGAAACATTAAGTTCAATTCTGAGAGGCAACAAAGGAAAAAGAATCTAATAATAAGATTAAAAAAAGCATGCCTGAAAGGGCAATGAAAATCAGATTTTGGTTTTAAAGAGCTATTTACTAATGTTCTGCTGCTGCAATAAAGAACCCAGAAATGGACTAACTGGTGAGACTCGCTGTCCATCTGTCTCAGCAACCAATCTCATGTGATGGCAAAGGAAAGGCTTAAAAGAAGGGAGAAAGATCAGAGAAAGAAATGACCAGCCTTCCACAGAATATCCCTCCAACCCTGCAGCACTGGAAAATCACAAAGCTGAGCAAAATGTCTTCTCTGTATCACTCTGGACCTGCTTTTTTTCCTTGGTGTTTTCTTTTTCGGTGTTTTTTTTGATGAGCTTTCTGTGAGCACCTCAGACTCACACAAGTATCTGAATTTGTAACTTCCCATTTTCCTTAGTCCTCTGTGTAATGCAGCCAGCATCATTAGCAAGGAAATAAATAAATACTGCAGGTTATTCTGAGTAAAGGCATGCTGCTAATGAAAACAGAATGAAAACAGAAAAACTTTCTATAGTCTTTAAAGAAGTTTTGGGGGTTTTTTTTTCCCCCTATTGACAACACACAGAGACAAAATGGAATCATAGAATCACAGAATGGTTTGGGTTGGAAAAGACCTTAGAGATCACCCAGTTCTACCCCCCTGCCATGGGCAGGGACACCTTCCACTATCCCAGGTTGGTCAGAGCCCCATCCAAATGGCCTTGAGCACTTCCAGGGATGGGGCACCCACAACATCTCTGGGAAGGCTGTGCCAGGGCCTCTCCACCCTCACAGCAAAGAACTTCCTCCTGATGTCAAATCTAAACCCACTTTCTGTCAGAGTGAATCCATTCCCTTCGTCCTGTCACTCCAGGCTCTTGTAAAAACCCTCTTTCCATCTTTCCTGTCACTCCCTTCAGGTACTGGAGTTGTTTCGGTCACCTCAAAGCCTTCCCTTTTCCAGGCTGGACAACTCCAATTCTCTCAGCCTTTCCTGTTTGAGATGTATTTTTCTTGGGGGTTTGTTTGTTTGTTTGTCTATCTGTTTTGCAGCACATCTTTTCCTTCTCTGTAGGTTTCAGCGTTTTAGGGCTCTGATGGTGTGTTCTATTACTTGCAAGCGTTTCAAAAATACCAAGTGCACACAGGCTGCTCACAGCAGATGAACTGTATTGAGCCAGAACAGGTATCTGCATATCTGGAGTGCAGTTATTAAGCAGCCATCACGCCGTGATTATACAAATTTATTCACAATGATCAGCCAGCAGTTGACAGGCACAGGCCAAGGATTCAGACAGAGTAAGGCTACCAAGTAATAATTGTAAAATGACTATGTGGTGTAGCCTCACAGCCCTGAAGGCTGCTGGAATGTCACACCAAAGAATTTTAAAGGTATAATGAATGGGTTCTTTTTAAAAAAAAGTATAAAGTTAACCACTTTTTCCCCACAGAAATGTAAGAGGATGTGATCCAGCCCCTTCTTGTCAGAGAACATGGAAGGAAAGGCATTCTCACACAGGCCTTTGTGGATTTGAAGCCCAAGGGCTTCCTGAAGGAAATGCGACTTCTAAGTAAATATAACGAATCCAGACATGGGAGAAGGTGATTTTTCTTTTAGCCACAGGGTGCACCGAGCACCAGAACACTGCAAATCAATGCTGGAATAAAAGAATCCATTAAAGCTTTTGAGAAAACCTGGGAGAAGACCCTGAGCCTGAGCCAGACAAAGGAGCTATGTGGTGCAAGGTGAATAGCTCCACTTCCCTGAAAAATCCTCCAAAAGAAAGATGGGGCAGACCTGCCAAGAAAAAGCTTTTGTGACTTAGGACTTCAGATATTACATTCTAAAAACCTTTTTGCAAGCAATTCCTTTGTTTGTTTTCAAGAGGCACCTCTTCCCTTCCCCTCCAACCCAAATGGGTTCAGCTTGACCGTGCAGCAGCACGGGATTTTCATGGAGGTTTCCACGATGCACCATCTAAAGGAGAGAGGATGAAGAAAATGCAGGAGGAAAGGTCAGTTACAGAGGGAAAGTACATCCAGTGCTGGGCACACTTCAAAAGGGACTTAGAGAAACCACAGGGATTGTGGGAACTCTGAATTAGGGCAGCAGCTGGAATGAACGAAGGAGTAAGTCTGGGTATCAACACGGAGATGCTCCGGCTTGCAGCAAGGCTGAACGGGCTAGAGGAATACTCCAGGAATACTCCAGGTTATTTAATCTCTCTCAGCTGGATTGTTTATTTCTGAGGCCATTTTCACTTGTGCTGATTTACTTTCATCCTGAGCCACCAAAGGGAGAAAAACTTGGTGGAGATACTTCTCAGTCTGCAATCACAGAAACATCCTCTCAATTTGGAGTGCTGTTTCAAGCCAGATTAATTAACAGCATTAATTATGCCAAAATTGCCTTGCAATAGGTGAATGCAATTGAACACATTACAATGTATTCTAATGGCATAAATACAAGGGAAGGAAAAGGTAAACACTAGATTAACCAGAAAATGATGTATGAAGATGGTTCTTTCAGACAGCGTTTTAACACAAGCCTGAGAACTAATTACCCATAAAAAGTCTCAAATACTCTTTCCTTTTGTTGAGAGGCTGTGACAGATCATACGTGCAACACAATCAAGACAAGGATAACTCAAAAGATCTTGCCAAAAGATAACTCACAAGATCTAGGACACAATCAACACTCAGCAACGCTGAAGTATCAAATGTTTTCCAAGCCAAAAAAACACCCCACGTACAACTTCCCCTATAAAAACAGTCTCACATCCTGGTACAGACTCACAAGGCGAATGAAATGCAGAAAAGAAGCTATTTACTCTCACTCAATATGTCTGGTTGCATTGCAGAATCTGACAAATCTATAAAAATATTAGAGGCATCAGCCCAACCTTCACACATAATTAAGTGTATCTGCAGGAGAGGGGGCAAGCTGCCATCAGCAGCCCATGCCTTCCCTTTCCTCTCCTGGACAGATTGCCTCTGACAGGGAAGTTCCGTTTCCAAGGTAAATGGAAAAGCCTTACACTAAGTGAAGATTGTCAGATATATTCATAATGATCAAGTGGAAATTAAGTGACCCGTGAATAAAAAGAAAAGGAGCGTTTGCTTATTTATTTATTTAATGGCAGAATTAAAACCAAGATAATGGCAAGGGTACGAGACAACGTGCCTTCCACAGTGCCCTTTACTGGTTGGGGTTTTTTTGCAGTGTAATCACTTTGGACAGAAATAATGTGAAAAAAGGAGAAGGACACAAAGCCTGGTAAGAGCAAGTGACCTCTGGAATTAATAGAAGACTCTGATTCCCAAAGTTGCACAGGGAGCTTCCCCGAGCTGTTCCCTCCCCAGCCCTCCACAGGGCCACACCACAACAGCCTCTTTAATCAAGTCCCACACAAGCCTTTTTTTAACCTACAAGAAAGGTAAGCCTGTAATTAATGAACTTATTACTTATCTGAGCTGGCTGCAACCCTCCTTACGCTCCATGAGTTGTGGGAAGGGAAATTAAAATCCTAAGCACGGCCTAAATTTACAATGTAATAGTTTTGGAGTAAGAAACGAGACATCCCACTCAGATGGCTATATTTACCAGTTTGGTAATTCTGGTAATTCCCTCCCAAATAACTTGATGTTTGTCCTAAAACACTATTAAAGGGTAGATAAGGAACAGAAGAACTAAAGAGCTGGTTAATCTGTGTAGCATCATTATGTATTATTTAGTTTAATATCTTCTTGTAGTAAACACGAAATCATTATGTGCCATTTTCTTCAAGAGAACATTGTAGTAAATTTGGTGTTGCAACAGAACCATTAAAGTATAATAGTGTACACAGAAAAATTCTACTGATTAGCAAGCAAAAATATGTAATTACAGCCACAGTGTGGGACTCAGTTGGCTGGTGTTTTATTGCACACAGCTTTGTAAGACCACTTCGCTGCCAAAAATAATGAGGAAAACACTGAGTTGCTACTTCCAGTTGCACTGTAGGTTTCTGTCTTGATTTTACTGACATTTATAAAGTGATGGTCACACGGCACGAACAAGCCCCGGTGCCAGCGCTGGGAGCCGCGGGGATTAACGAGCAAACAGCAGCAATTCCGCAGCAACATTCCACGGATACGGATCGATACTCGCTGATTTTTTTTAAAGAGGTGATTCCGAGCAACGCTTCGGCCAAAGCATCTGGAGCGCTCAGCACTGCGAGAAACATTGGTGAAATGACACCAGAGCAGCTCAACGTCAGCCCTTAAAAGTTGCAGCGAACACATTCAAATGTGCGTATTTCCAGTGTGTAACAATACAGCTTTTGAAGAAAGCACATGTGATGCTGAGTAGAGAGATTGATATTTGGTGTTACACTTAAGGCTCCAGATTTCCCTTCCCTTTCCTGAAAGGGAAGAGGGGGAATGAGGTACATTTATAGCAAAAAAGATGGGAAGTTCCAGTTTAAAAAGCTGGCAGAGGAATTAAAATCACAAAGGATTTATTTAAAGAAATTTAAGGGGGTTTTTTGTTTGGTTTTTTTTTGTTTTTTTTTTTAAAAATAGAATCTATCTACAGAAATTTAAAATTTAAACAAGTTAAAATCTGTTTGTTAAAAAGTTACACTGGAATGTGTCAGAGTCATTAAATTCACTGGGTTTTTACCCACAGGTGGTTCATACCTAAACTGCGGCCCCATATCATCAGAAGGAAACAGTTACTGATATGCCAAAGAATAAAGTGAGAGGATAGGTAACCCTGGCTGAGGATACCAAAGCTCCAAAGACCAGTAATGGGCCCCGGGAAAAAAATTCCACTTCAATAACATTCTCCTTTCTGAAAACATTCACAGCACAGAACCTTTACCCATATTTAGAAAACAAACAAACAAAAAAAATCTTAACAGCTCACATCAACTGTGTCAAATGCAGAATAAATTCCAACACAATTCCTACTATTAATCCACCCACTGTCAGAAAGTAAACTTTTAAAAAACAGCTTTGCCTACTTACTTACTTTCAGAGTAGTCAAAGGCTTGCAAACAGCAAGTCATACTCTGGATTAGGGAAAGAGACCCTGGGGAACTGGGCAAGGCACTGGGGGCTGCCATCTATACCAAGGGCACATTAAGACTCATCTGCATTTTTCTATTAAAATGTCTCACTTTGGGTACATCTTCATCAGCAAGTACAGAGCACCAACAGGAGCACACCTGTGGGGGGACACAGCTGGTGGTGAGCAGCTGTTGGGTAAATACTGTGTGCACAGCTCCCGTGCTTTTTCGTGGTGAAGAGGAGGTTTTGTTTGTAAGAGGTGCTGGTTTTGTTTTTGTTTTGGGCTAGGGCACGTCTGCTCCTAAGGCCGAACGCCAGTTTTCCAGTGGAATGCGTTAGGGACACATTCTTCTGTCTACTTTACCAAAGAAACCCAGTTCATGTGCTCCAAGGTACCCGATAGTGCCAAATACCAAAGCAGTGAGGAGACTCGGGGGATTTCCTCCAAAAGCACATTCTAGGCCCTAACAATAAACAACAAGATAAATGCACCCTTTAAGCATTAAACCAATGCTTAAAGTTGAAATTTATTGGAATTTCTCCAGATTTTTAGCAATGCCTGCAAATAAAGGGGGGGAGCACCCATGCTCGCACCCGAATGAATCAAAATTCTAAATTTTCAGAGCAGCAGTTTGTTACTGAGCCCCACAACCTGCATGAATCAAAGTTCAAAGGATCAAAGCAACACCTCCAGCTCTGCCCCAGCCACACAAAGTCAGCACGGTGGGATATTCACCCCTTCAGGTTTTTTAGCTGTAAACAGTTAAAATTAACAAATAACTGAGCAATGGCAGAACAAAACCACTGAGCCATCACCCCGGGGCACAGGCACAGACAAGCCCTGTCTTACAGTGATGAATATGTTCTGGGGATGGTGAGGATGAGACCAAGGGCATGATGGAGAACCCCATTTAGAGCATTGAAATGACTTACACAAACCGTCTTGTTCCACAGTTCTAGTTCCTTCTGATGGCAAGGTGGAGGAAAGCAACCCTTGGCTGCTGTCGCAATATTATTATGCATAATTATTATACACAGCATTTTACGAAGTAAAGTCCTCGTGGAACCAACATCTCAGGTCAAATTGAGTAAGCCAAACACGTGGATGTGGTGCTGAAACATTTTATGAGACAGCCTCCAGAAGACCTATGGTTAACTTAGTCCCACGCCATAAATATCCCATATGTTCCAGTATCTACCAGCATCACACTGCAAGGACAAGCTGGTCATGGCCCTGTGGAAGGATGATGTCTTTCGCTCCAGTAAACGGGCATCTTAGATTTAGCAGCTTTGCTGGTATGAATGCATTTTGCTTTCAAAATATATCCTTTCAGAGAGTCAGAGGATAAATCAGGGTTATGCAGTCCCACCCCCCGCTCAGGGTTCCCTTTACAGAACAAATGCACAGTCGCACCAGCTCTGCCTTCCATCCTGCTGAAGTGATGAAAACCTACAGGAAAAGTTGAGGAGTTCTTCTACCATCTAAAATCTGTTTATTGTTATTTTTTTTTTTCCTAATTATGTTTATGCTCCAGGGTGAAACAACACCCAACACCTACATGTTCTTGAAAATAAATGTTTTTCAATTATTAAGATGGAAGAGCAGGAGCTGAACAATAACTGGCAAAAAAAAAAAAAGGCTCACCCGAAAAGAGCCCCAAGAGGACTCCCATCCAGCCTGGCAAGGGGCCCATTTGTGGTGATAGCAGAACTACACAAAATAAGTGTAGCTGAAGCATTAGGGAGGATGAAAGAAAGGCCTGAGCTGACAGCAAATCCAAGCCAGCTCTGACTTCTGCGCGAGGGGAGCCGGGGCTGTTATTTGTTATCCGGGGACTGAGGGATGCACAACGTGGGCAGGAGCTGCCGCCACAGGGATGAGCCCAAAGATCCTCAATGAGGGACAATCTGCAGCCTCAGATCCCTCAATACATAGCTCATGGGGTGAGGCAAAAAGGAAAGGGCTGACTTTTAACATAGCTTTCAGCACAGAGCCGGGCTTCGGATTTCTTTTCCTCATGTCTCGATTCCTTTTCTTAATTTTGATGCTCCTGTTCAGCAAGAACAAGGTTTTTTTTTTTAATCTCTCTTCTAATTAGAAGGCAAATTTCTTGATCTGTTGACCTGTTGCACAAGATGATTTTAATTAGTTCACACTGGCACTCAAGGCCTGGACTTAGCGTTGCTTTGCCTGAATAAACCTTTATGCCAATTGAAATCATTTACATAAACAATCCAACAAAAGATTTTTTAAGATATTTTTTTAAAATATTGTTGTAGAGAATTCAGTGGGAAAATGTTGTAAAAAGTGATGTTCATGACCTTCTGAAAGACAGTTTTCTCTACTGAACCACACTTCCTACATGATTTTTTTGGTGTAAAATAACTAGGATTCTTATTGTGGAATACCAATATATCATTCCTTCTCCATTAATGCCTTATGAGCATGTCAGCACAAATATAGACATTACAGGAATATTTGCTTTGAATAGAAACCTCACTGAGCAAAGTCTTTAAGACCAGACATCATTTGAAAGCAAGACTTTTTATCACATCAAAAAAAAACTCCTCAAAGCTTCACACAAGATTTTTTTATTGGAGGATTTTATGTATTTCATACATAAAATTTTTATGTATTTCATACATAAAAAATTCATAAAGGAGATGGACAACAAATAGGAAAAGGAGGGTTAAATGATGGGTGGGGAAACCAAGGGCAAAATGATGGGTGGTATTTCCAATACCTTTCAGACCCTCCCTGGATCTCCAGAAAGCCCCAGAACTCCCATCTCTCTTCACTTCACACTCAGTTCTCCCCAGCTCCAACCCAGACCTTTGGGATTTGCTGGCACGGTAAAAGCCACACGTGTTATACTGGGTCTGAAATACTGCCAGCCACGTTATTCCAACAAAACATGTAATGGTTGAGAATCCCTGGATTTCCCCACCTTAACAGAGGCTTTAGTTTCTCTCTGGACATCAGTTTTCAGAAACATGCAGACACCAACTTGTTTTTAAACCGGCAACTCTCTGTCAAACACATCTCCAAATAACTCTGAGATTAATTAATGTGTTGGGAATTAATAGCAGGTAACAGACAGCACGAGGAAATCCAGGGAAAGGGTGTTTCAAAACCTGCAGACTGATCTTGTAGGATGGGGGCACAACCAAAGCACATATGGATACCATCACATATTTCCTTTCCAGTTGGACAAGAAATCCCTGACAACACCGTCTTGGGCTTCAAGGAGTCCCAGGTTTCACTCCAGCAATCTGCCCATCTGGGAATGAGTAAGAGGAGGAGTGTGTGTTCCTGTGGTCACGACATCAATGAAACGCGGGAGAGATCACGGACACGACTGAGGAGGTGACTCAGAGAACAGTAAGGCTTGAACTTCCACCTCCAGCAATTACTGGTGGAGTACTGACCATCATTCCATCTGAGCATCTCCCCATGTTCAGCAGATTCTCTATCAAACGGGAGACGAGTTGGTGTTGCAAGCCAACCTACTTGAAAGCAACAAAACAGCTCCCCCAGACAGCGTTTGCACTTTTTTTAGGTGCCATGGTGTGAATCATTGGGAAACTAATGATGCTCCCCTGATGCTTCAGACAGATACCCCAGGAGGGCACAGAATAAAAAGCGAAAAGGAAAAAAAAAATAGTTTAGATAGCCATGCTCAATCTTTCCCTTCTATTATTCATAAACCTGTGGGTTTTCAGGCAGAACGCAGTTGCTGGGGGTTCTCAGGGAAACCTGGCCTAATTAAGTTTTAATTCCAGCAAATCAGGAGCTATACTTTGTCCCTGTCAGACACAGAGCCGCATTTCAGCAGCATTTTCCAAAAAGACAACGTTCCTTGGTAATTCCACAACGGATTTAGTCCAAAATCTGGCACCATCTGTGTATCATAAAAGTTCTTTGTGATTCAGGAGTCCCATCAGCCTCCTTGTCTGAAAGACTCCAGATAGTCACCCTGGCCACATCTGCCTCCAGAATCCTGGGAAGAATTAAAAATCATTGCAGAACAGCTCCAAAAGAGCCCATTCTTTCCTCTTAAACCTCTTTCTACTTACTGGCTTCAGGATATGCTTAAACTGATGTAGAAGTGCTTTCACAGTAAAATCACATTATCCAGGGATCGATCCCTTCAAAAAACAGCAAAACAAGGCAGAGGGAATGCAGGAGGGGGAAGGAAGAAGTGTAGAGATCAGTATGCAAGGCTTTTTGTAGGGTACCAATGCAGGGATGAGCCAGAAGACCCAACAGCCAGCGTCACTATTCCCATTTCCATTGATGCATTCCTAAATTAACCTCAACGACAAAATAAACTGTTCCCACAGCGAGGAGAGCAATTTCTTGCAATACACAAGACTATCTGAGGAAAACTTCACCCCTGTTGTCATCACCGTCTTTAATGGCCCTTTCTAAACATATTCTGGCCCTGAGCTTTGTAAAGGAGTTAAAATCGAAGCCTTGCAAAAACACACTCCAAAATAATGTCTGTGCAGACAATTCGGTGTTCCTGGCTCTGCTCCCATCCCTGCTGCAGGAGGTGTGATTGTTGTACTTTCCTCTTTTCCCCAATTCTTGCGCTCCATTTCAGTGACACGGGGCCAGGCGCTGCTTCACCGCACCCCGAAGCAAACCCTGCGACAGAAAGGGGCTCATGCCGCACAAAACAAGGTGGCATTTTGCCAAAACCCCCCTAAAATTGGATGCAACACACACTGTGCAGCACAGAGGGCAAACGTGGGTCTTCTAAAGGTCTCAAAAACAAGGATTCTGGGAGCATTTTCCCTTGGATGGATGCACAAAGCACCATGCACATTGGTTCCTTGGCACAGGTGCGGGAAAACAACAATTAGGCTTTTGTCAAACATCCTTTTTCCAACAAACAAACAAATTCTTCCTAAATACCTGTGCTGCCAATGTCTCTCTCCCAGGTGTAATTATATAGCCTTTCTTAAAAGACTCCAAACAATCAACCGGCATTGTTAAATAACCAAATGTGTTTTCTCTCTACCTTCCTTTCGATTATTCAACATTAGCACATAAATTGACAGTTATTAGGCAAATGATAAATGTTGTCTGTTCATACAAAAAGTGCTTTACTGAATCAAAACCATTAACAGTTCCCAAGAGCATAAATGTAATTCTTTTATACTACTGAAAAGGGGGGGGGGGGCGGGGGGAAGATGTTTTTAACCTCAGGAACATATGCAGAGATNGGGGGGGGGGGCGGTGGGAAGATGTTTTTACACTCAGGAACATATGCAGAGATTCCTCAGAAGAAGCAAGTAACAGAGCTGACCTAACACTGCACAGCTTAAAAATCATTGTAAAAGGAATTTAATGCATGTAAGATTAGAAAACATGAAATTTGATTTCTTTTCCTTATGCCTCAGAGCTTCTGTTATGCTTCCAGTCGATTTTACCAAGCTGAAGAAATACTACAAAAAAATACTACAAGTTTGAAGCATAAATCTACCCTAGTACCAATTTTTTCCTACATGATAAAATAAGTATCCTTTGTCAAGCACAATGACCACATTAAAGGAGGGAAACATAACAGAAACTTATTTGTGTTCAAACAGCCTTCATTAAACTCACAAGATTCAGAAAAAAGGCAGAAACTGGAGGGACAGATTTTGGAAATTCTTCCAGGACAGGTATTGGTGACAAACAGTTGAAGTTACAGTGCAGAAGAGGCGCCCTGTCTTTTCAAACATGGGATTATGGAGTTACTCTGATATATCTGTCAGGGAAAGGAATTGAAAATACACCAGGAAAGGAAAAACAACTGCATTGTTTTCCTGCTTGGAGAAAAAGGGCATCTCCTCGTAGCTGTGAGACATCCCTGCCCCTCAGATGACTCCTTGACCCAGCAACACCGAAGTTTACAAAATACCCATCCACAAAAATCAGCAAAGCCACAGGGAAAAAACCCTTTCTGTTGGATTTGCTGCATCACACCTTTGCTGCAGGTGAGCGACACAAAGTGTCTCACTGTAAAGCGAATATCCTACAAGCCTGTGGCTTTCCCTGAGAAAGGCAACGAGAGGCACCTCTGGATAATGAGACAGGAAACGTGTAAATCCCATCCCACCTTCTCGTTCAGGGAGTTTAATAAAGCAGTCCTGCCTCATGGCACACCGATGTCTTTTGGCAGCATTTGGGAAGACAGCACCTCCTGAGCCGTGAGTCCCACATTGCGCTGCACCCTGTCAGCTTAGAGAAAAGCTGTCTGCAACTTTTATATTTTTTCCTAGACAGAAGAGTTACGCAATATTGCCAAGAAGCTTTAGAACCATACAGGGCAGCCTAGCACTACTGCCAAGCAATTTTTTTTTTTTTTAAGATTCTCTTTCTCCCTCTGTTTAAAAGGTGCTCTGGCAACTCCATAAACATTCGAGGAAGCAGCACGTTCTCCAGCTACTCTGCAGCACTCGTTGAGACAGGGCCTTAGAGAGCCAGGCTTTGGGGACTGACCTCTGACAAACTCTTTATTTATAAAACAACGCTCCTATGAAATGATTTTGATCTATTTTTTTTTTTCAGTTTCACAGTTCAAGTTCCCTCCTCCAAAACTAGTCCTAAAGGAGTCCGGTACGAAGTAAAAGGAACAGGGGAAATAAGGAAATAAGAGCAGGCAGTAAATATATCAATTATTTCAGCATGTTAAATATGGCTGGAGAGGAGAGAAACTTCATTTAATAGCAGGCTGATTATTCCAGCAGGGCCACTTAGTAGTAGTGACAGAAAGATAACACTTGTTTAACTTATGTTTGTAGAGTACTTTACATTCCTGAGATAGAAGAGCTATAGATACTCCAAACACCATCATCATTACACGGCTGCTGCTCGGACTCCTGGAAATAATTAAAGGCCAGGACATTAATTTGGTGAGTACATCCTGATGTAACATCTGGGGGTGGGAGGGGCAGTCCTGACCAATCCCCCTGTCCTGGATTTTATGCAGGAGCAGTAAACACTTCATGGCGTGCTCAGAGCACGGCCACCAAGAGGGACAGCTCGGAGCTGGAAATGCGTCCTGGAGAGGCTGTGGAGTTCCTTCTGGCAAGGCAAGAAGGGATCGACAAGTGGGAGAGCCAACCTGCAGTGATACAGGTAGACTTTTGCTTTTAAAGAAATTTGGTTTGTTTACTTTGTTGGAAGCTCTTAAGAAAACATCTTCCAGCCCAGCGCTCGATGCCTTCAGGGCACAATTACACCTTTACCAGAAGCATTAATTAATTTTAATTACTCCTTCTGACAAATATTTTGTACAGAGTGTAAAGTGGGTATGTTTTATTAATGATCCAGGAATTTCACTTTTTACATTAGGAAAAAAAAAACACAAAACACCTGTTCTATTATTACAACAATAATTAAAGCAGGAAAGATACAGAACAACATGTAGAATTCTGACTTTCCAACGAGGCAGGCAACTTCGTGCAACTCTTTTTTCAGAGTAAATACAATTTAAGTGGACTTTGCCCAAGTGATTTTTTGCTACTCATCTCTCAGATACCAGGCAACAGGAGCATGCTTGGGAACAATAATAGTGCAGTAAGGATGGAAAGGCCTGAAGTCAGAACACAGCACAGAGAGAGAAGGTACAGGGCACTTCAGTTATGGGAGATGGCCATTATTTTATTTTCAACTGTGAGGTGATTCATTAAATGGTCTTGGGCAGACACATCTGTCAATACTGGAACAAAGCTACATAAAAACCCATCATTTTAATTAAGGACTCAAGAGCATGGCCAGTGAGTTAACTGCTATTAAATCACATACAAAGAATGTTCTTATTTCATCTGACGTGTGTGTTCTCTTACAGACATTCATCTCACAGGAGGAATGCTAAACACAGTGACACAAAACGCTTTCTTGTCTTTCTGTGTAGGAAGAGATTACCAGCAAGCAAGGAATTAACTTTCCACTGGATAATCACAGTACAGTAGCTAATTTCAGATGGTACACATTCCAATTAAATATATATTTCGTTCACTTAGAAATTCCAGTATCAAAATGCTGCTTTAAAACACCTAAAAGCGTGCATGCTATGAAAGCAGGAAAAACACCACCAGAAAAGCACGTTGCTAATTGTATCACAAACTTCACAGTTTTGACTTAAAAGTTAATGAGGCTGGCGATGCTCAGCACGTCAAAAAGCACCTCTTTGTGCCTAAGGTGAGCAATGGCATTCCAGGCGTCTGGAAGGGGCTGGTGAGGACCCCACTCCCTGAGGAGCAGCTGTGGCTGTTTCCCCTCAGAGATGCCTGCACAGGGAGCTCTCACCATCCCCTGGGAGAGCGGGAAAATGCCCAGGAGGAGCCGAGTCGGCACCCTGAATCCAGGACAGGGAAAATCTTGCCCACTGCTGGGAGCAGATGCCCCCCACCGTGCTCCCCACACACCCCCCTCATTAGCAGTGGGTTGCAGGCACCCAACTGTCCACTCAGGTCATGAGGAACATCCATCACAACTGTTGTCCCGCTTTGTAGAACTGATGCTCTTTCTGCAAACGCATTTCCCTCACCTTACCACAACGTCTGTGTGTCACTTATTGACAAGTTTTTTGCTGTAAGCTTTTTTTTTGAGTTAGCAAGATTTAACTATTAGTATTGTGTTACACATAATGAGAGTTTTCCACATATTTAGGTCATTTCTAAAGGCTCATCCCAGTGTTTTTCTGATTCAAGGCCCAACACTTTCTTGTACGCACGTCCCTCAGAATTACTCATGAGCTCATTTAAACACAGGTATCACCCAGTTTTTCAATGAAAAGACTGAAATGAAGACGAAGATAATAATTTAATACAAGCTGCTACAGTATGATGAATAGGACATTTTAGAGGAGCATGCTAGGAAAATAATTTATATTGTATACTAAATAAAAAGCATCATACTCTCAAGAGCTTTTGAAATGTTCCTTTCCCCTTGATGAATTACAATGCAATTTTCTAGCCAACTAATTTCACTAAAGAAGATAATGACTTGAGCAAAAGGCTAATCAACTGCCAATCAGGATTCCTTGAAGCGCAGAATGTCAAACACTGAAGCAAGTTTTTTATAAGTCATAAAAGCACTTAAGTTCCATGACATGTCATAAAACCTGTGATCAAAATCTGAAGTTGATGAAGCATTCTTATTTCTCCAGTGATATTCCTAAACAAACAAGTTTCAACTTTAACCAAACCTTTCATTAATATTCAGACCTATTAGAGAAGCATCACCACTACACAATTAGCTGTGTAAATGTCAGTCAGAGAACTAAACAGATTAATCATCCAGGTTGTTTTCTCTACCAAGTGTCTGAATTGTCAATGTTATTTAATTTCTTCAGAAGCAGAGGGTTAGAAAGGAAATATGGTGGGTTTTTTTTTTAATCTTTACTTATTAGAGTAGATTTTTAACACGATAGTGAGTGCTAATTGATCGAGACAATTTATTGTTAATTTACATCCACTTTGTTTCCGTGTTCTGTAAGATTCCACTTACACCTTTTTTTTTTGTAATTCGGCAGAAAATGTTTCAGAACAAAACCTTTGTAGAAAAACATTAATTGCCATCATCTTTTCCTCACATGAAACACAGGTCACTACTCTTTTATGTGTGGATAAATAGTATTCTCCGAAGGCAGGACTAAATTATTTTTATCTACCTTGTCTATCCCTTTCTATTTTTAAAGTCAATAATTAATTATTTGTCTGGGCTTCTATTTCACCATCTCGTGTATTTTTCAGGGAAGAAAGCAAGGCAGCTTGAACTGCTACTACATTGATCTTGTTATGGTGTTTTGAGTTGGATACATATTATACTTGCAGAATATTAAAACTGATAAATGCAGGAGAATGGAAAAGAACATCTTTAACCAGTCTAAAACACTAAACAGTGTTTTCAAACTCCAAAACTTATGGACACTGGGAAGAAGAAAGGCAGGCAGTCCAGTCTCACTTTCTTATATCCTAAAAATCCACTTCTGAAGATTCGGTACACTGCATAATCTCAGAAGAGACTGGGAAAAAGGGGTTATATATTACAGATTATATCAACATTTTAAAAGAGGACATTGTGTGCCAGCTAAAAGTATTCAGTTCATTTTTGGTCCTTACACAATTAAGGACCGTATCAAAACATAAGAAATCAAAATCATCAGATGTTAATGATTAGAAACCAGCCCCTGCTCCTCAGGGTTACCGAAGCTGACCCTCACCGTCCTACAAATTGGGGACGAGTGTTACAAGAGGCAAAACCCTTTCCAATGGGAAAAAAAAAAAAAGAGAGATCCAGGCAAAGATAGGAAAATTTGGGGCTTTCTAAGGCAATGGGCCAACCCCTCAGCCAATATACCATGAACAGAAAAACTGCATTCCCTTTTTTAATAGATCTTAAATATATATCTATATAAATATAAAATGTGGATGTCAACGCACACAAAATCCAGGAAGCAAAAGACATTTAAAAAAAAAAAAAAAAAGTCCTTGGCAAGACCCTAGGTCTTCCTTAGGGCTCCATCTGTTCCTAGAAAAATTCTCTCTCAACAAAACCACTTAATGTCTCGTTAAGACTTTCCCTCCTTTCTACCTATCAATGACTTTGGAAACAATCTGCCCATTTCAGGGAGGGAGGAGGAAGAATTAAGGCGAGATTTGCTGAGCAGCCGTTCCACCTTCCGACTGCCTTCCCCAAATCCCCCAGGCCTGTGGAAAGCTGTGGGGTGATGACAGAGCCAATCAGCTCAGCATCCACTTGAAGGAAATGTATCGGTGTGAATTCTCACTGCCAAACTGGCACAGAGAGCTCACAGCTGCAGGAAGACACTTCTGAACGCTGACCCACCCAGTGAACACGCTCCTACCTCTGGAATTGAGATCACGGACTGAGGGGAAAAAAATAAGAGTTGGGAGGCGGGGGGGAAATGTAACTCTACAGGCAGCAAACTATAAAATGAGTTACAGGGCTGTGAGTGCAGTAAGACACTACGTGTTCCAGGGTCTCTGGATGTGAAGTCCAAGAACATCCTTTGTCTCGCCAAACACTTGTTGAACGCTGCAGTATTTTAACATATCAGGTTTATTAGGTCACTGGGTGGAAGTCTTTCCAAGAACACTGATCTGGCAAAGCAATCACGGTTTCAGGGAGCATTGCTGAGCTGTGGAAAGCCACATGTGCTAGAAAAGCTTGTTTTAAAGCCATTAGTGGAAGGGCAGGATGGAAGAATAGGATGGAAATAACTTCCATAAAAATCCAGATTTAAGGGTGTCAGGAGGGAAGTAAAAAGGTTCACAAAGGCCCACCAGACAAAAGCCCATCAGACCTGATAAAATTAGACTTCTTAAGGCCTGAATCATTTTCTAATCATGTATGTGGACACTGTAGGCAAAACCATAGCCTGGGATTTTCCGGAGCAGGGCACTGGTTCCAGATGCTGCTCTACTTTTCCTGTATTTTGCTTTTCTGACTCGGGTTTGTTCTTTGATGGGAACATTTGAAAAAAATATTTGAACCAAACAGCTAATCTGTGTCACGGAATCACAGACTCCATTCGGTTGGAGAAGTCCTCTGAGATCATCAAGTCCAACCTGTGACCCAACACCACCCCAACAACCAGACCACGGCACTCAGTGCCGTGTCCAGCCTTTCCTTAAGCACCTCCAAAGGGTGGTAACTCCACCACCATTCCAATGTCTGATCACCCTTTCTGGGAAGAAACAGAAGTAAAAACCACGGGAAATTTACACTGCAGATTGCTGTCTCCTTCCTCACCACCTGCTGGGTTTATATCACTTGCACAGGATTAGCCCTGACCCAGCCCCCAACCAGGCGTGCCCCTGGGTGGCCCAGAAGGAGTCAAACAGGGAACATGAAATCTTTCTTGAAAGATTGATGTATTGAAAAAGAGACAATGCAAAGCCACTCTGCAGTCGACTGTCAGAACACGCTGAACCCCAGCTCAGACTTTCCAGTATCCCCACTGAAAATCACTGGCAAACAAACAACAAGACTGCACCGACACTGGTTATTAGGGAATCACTGAGGGTGTTTTCTTATACTTCGCTTTCCATGATGGCAAAAAAAGGAGTCCAAGTGTACTTTGCCTGAGTTTATATAACCACGTACATGGTGTCTCATTTTCTGACTGCTTTTCCCATTTCTGAGGAAAACGCTCCAGCCTCCCCAGAAAACTAAGGGCTGGTGTTGGAGGGAGCTTGATGCACCTGAACACGGTATGTTTACATGCAGGAAATTTCAGCCTTGGAAGCTAAAAAGAAACAGAGACAGTGTGAATATTACCACCAGATCAACTGCCTTCAGGAAAATGAGCAAGGAAAACTATTTGCAGTAGAGATCTTCTGAAATCAATGGGATACATTAACCAAGAAACTGGACAGTGTTTTTTCCTGCCTTTTTAACCCCTGTAAGCCACTGTTTTCTGTCCTTCCTGGTTTTCCTCGTTGTACATGTTTATATTGACACTTTATCCTTCCATCTTCCTGTCTCCACCTCAGCCTTCCCGGCACAAGAAAGACTTCTGCCATCTGCCTCGCTCTGCTCCTGCCACCAGGGAACAATGTCACTGACTAAGCCTCATCTGAAAGGCCATAAAGATCTGGAGAGCCCTGGGACCCCGCTGACTGGGGGACGTGCACCCTGTTAGCACGATGGCCCTGCAATAAAAGCAGGGAAAGGGCACATATGCCCCAAAGACACATCGTTGAATGTCCTGTGACTCTGCTGCAAATAACAAGCTTCCCCAACAGTGCGGAGTGATGGGCTGTCAGAAATAAATGGCATTCAAGTGCACTGCTTGGATTTCAGTCCTAATTTCGATTTGTTGGTGATTTGTGAGGCTCTTTTCTCTGGAACGTGACGCTGCACGGAAGCTGTGACCCTGGTACAAACACAGTCCCTGTTCTGGGCTAGTCTGGGATGCCTGGGTGAGCTGACCCTGTCAGTGCCCTGGGGCTGGCAGAGCCAAGGCTGCAGCAGTCAGCTTTGCTCCTGTGAGAAGTGGACACAGGCACATTCGGTAAACAAACTGGAGACAGATCTGATAACAACTCCACCAGCAAAACCGTAAGAGCCATGTTCAACGTCGGGCAATAAATGATAACTAATACAATTTCTATTTACTGCTGTTTTGCCACGCCATGACTTGCAACTTCTATTTCCAGGTGTAAGTTAACCCTCTCTTCAATCAATACCTAACTATATTGTACAGAGACCCAAAACTTGTTACAATGGCCCACTGCTGAGAATTAAATACTTAATAACTGAGCACTGCATTAATTTGTGCTTAAACTGGCTTCCTCTTGATGATCAAACATCTGGGGAGATAATTTTAACCAAAAAGCTCTATAAACAAGGTACCGTGTTGAACAAACTGAATGTGCTTTTCAATTTAGCTCCATAGGTATAAAAGCAAAAGATCCACGTGCTGCTGCCAAGAGCCCACGAGTGCAGTTCATTCTGTAGATAATGGTCTCTTTCCTGCTTTCTAAAGAAATCATTTATTTAGTTTATGATTCCAAGTCTAGATAAGCGCCTGAATATTCTGTCTCACAACTCCACACCTCATTTTAAAATGTAGGCAATTTAGGAATAATGAAAATTGGTTAAGTAGTCAAAACATACGGCGGATAACAAATTGTATCACTTGGGATCGGAGATGGGTTTATTCTGAGAAGCTCTACAGTCTTAAAACATAACAGGGGAGAAATGCTCTGTGAGGCCAAGCAGAGGCCAGGGCATGGTAACAGTTAAATTCTGAACTCACAATAAGCAGAAATGTCCCAACTATTGTCCCTCCCTTCTACAGCCCATGGTGTAGGTTGGAACCACAGAAATTGGGGCAGGCAGGAGTGAGGCAGCTCTGGGGCCGCAGAACGCTCTTGGAGGAGGATGTCTGAGATAAAAGGGGGCTGCAAAGGGGGACACTCCAGGCTGAAACAACAAAGTAGAGCAGAGATTGGGACTTAACTTAGTAGCCAACTCGTGCTGCTGTACCTGTGCTGCACTGCACTGATACTTATTCTAGTCTTAAAACACCAACAGCAGCACAGAGCTGGGCCTAAGTTCCCCAGCTGGGTGTTTATCCCGCAGTGGATTTTGCAGGCTGCACTGGACTCTGCTCTTGGTTATTCTTAATGCCCAGGCAAGATCCACAGCAACCACAGCCCACGGGTACCCTCAGCAATAGGCAGGAACAGCAGATTTAGTGCAGGAGAAGGGAAACCACAACCCTGTTACGAGAAGAAACTGATTTTGACACACATCTCAGCAGCTAATCCAAACCTGAAGAGAAATTCTGCTGCAGAACAATTCAGAAAAACTGTTGCAATCCAAAAGCAATTTTATACCAAAAAGTGCCACTTTCTCAAATCTTTCATTTGATCCGAATGGAACCTCTTTGGAGAGGCGGGATTTTATTTTGTTTAACTTCTTGGTAACGAGTGTTGACCCCATGAAGGGGCCTGGGGAGCAGGGCAGACGGGCTCTCTGCTGGAAGGAACTGGCCCTTCCCCAGCAGGTCTCCCTGGATGATTGTGGTAGACAGGAAAGGGGGGACCCTCAGAGACCTCCAAAACCCTCTTCCCATCACCCTGCTGCTATCCCAGGGCACTGAGTTGACTGAAACGGAGCCTGAAAGCAGGAAGCTGCTAGCCAGTACAAAGGGGGAGACTGTCTGTAAAATCTTTTTATTTTCGTTCTGTCCTGCCTAATCACTTCAA
The DNA here is from genome assembly GCA_013396775.1 of Cephalopterus ornatus. Taxonomy (NCBI): domain Eukaryota; kingdom Metazoa; phylum Chordata; class Aves; order Passeriformes; family Cotingidae; genus Cephalopterus; species Cephalopterus ornatus. The sequence continues at coordinate 825,165 of VZRE01014787.1, forward strand.
GTTTTCCCTGTGTAAGATGTGAGATGTCGTTGTTCACATCCAAACACCATGTGGCTTTTTGAGCCTAAAGGCTCCGCTGTTGGGCAGATCCCCTTTCCCAGCTCTGGCCAACTCAAGGTCTTGCAGCAACTTTGCCTCTCCTTTCCTCCCAGGGCTAACTCAACTTACACAACCCCAGCATTATTTAGGGTATTTTACCACCCTTAAAGATACTGTTCTTTCTGTAAAGGTTACTTCTGTTCCAGTGCTTTTCTCTCTTCCCTGAAAGCCAGCGCGCACCTTTTCCCACCAGTCTGGAAACTCCTAGTGGGTACAGGAAGCAGGATCTGTGTGTAATGTGAAGGGCAACTTCATCTTAAATGTTGGCCAGGGAGTGAAACTTCTGGATAACAGGAAAATGGAGAGGTGCCAGGAGCAAGGAGCCTTTCCAACCCAAGCAAACCTTCTCTGCACCTGTATCTGTTGTTCAAGGAGCTGCTGTGCCTTAGACACCGGCAAAGAAAAGGAGACTCACGCTATGAGGGGAAGGAGAAGGGCCACACCACCAGATGTTACAAGGCCCCTTGACATCCTGCCCCTGAAAATAAAAAAGCCCAGCTAACACTCAGAATGTCCTGTCAGGGGAAGAACAGCAGTCTGGGAAAAGGAAATGCGTTTTGCATCTTTCAGGGGAAAGACAATAATTAAAAAAAAAAAATCATATTTTTCAGGCTGAAATAAGGCACTGTTAAAAAAAAAAAAAAAAAGAATTATATCTACAAAAGTATATGTAACCCCTGCTCCAAATAAATACCAATCACCACCCATTTTGATTTTATTGTTGAGAGAAACAATGCCAGTAGCAGCGCAGCGCAACAATATTTTAATGCCATAACATATGCAGAAGAATTTTGCAAATCTTATATATTTAGAAGTTGGAGCTCACCTCATTAAGTGCCTGCAGCGTTGCTTCAGTTCATTATGTGACACAAACAGAGCAAATTTATAGAACTGCATCTGAAATTACAAACAGGTAGTTCTGTACTTCCCCGACCACTTCGTAAGCAGTGGTATTTATGCAGCCCTGAATCAAGTCCTGCCAGCATTTTGATTATAAAACTGCACTTGTAGGAGGATTTGGGGTTTTTTTTAAGTTGGTCAGAAAAAATGTGATTTAACTTCAAAGTTGCTATGAAGATTTTGTCTTTAGTGACTCTGTGCAACCAGTAAGTCCTTATTATCGAGAATAATTTTACACAGACTCAAATTAAAGGAAGTCAGGACTACGGGAAAGAGGTTATTTCTCAGAGAGATATTGACAAGAAATTCAAACTAAGGACAGATTTTCCAAATCTAAAATGGTCTGTGGTGGAGCTGAGCATCTTTTTTGGAAATGGCAGTGGATGGAAGGGTGAGAATCCTTACAGAAATGTGGTAACGATAGAAATAAACGCCAGGAAAATGCCAAGAGATCAAAGGCTGGGGTTAGATACACATACAAAAAATATTTATATCTGCAGATGTTGGCATCAGATCAGTTCACAGCTGTACTCCTCTGCTGCCTTAAAAGAAAAGAAAAAGACAATAAAAAGAATCAGCCCCTACAACTACTTTTTTCTTTCCCAACAACAATCCCTTTTGTCTTGGACGCAGAAGCAGCAGTGGGGGGTACAGTTTAGTGAGGTCATAATTCATCCCCACTAGTAGTTTTGTGACAAAACCAGCGGGAAGTGTCATTCTTCCCTTCCTCTGGGAGCTGGGGAAAGCGGTTTTGTCTTATTTTAGTGGGGTTTTTTTCCTGTCCCTTACAATAGAAGGTGTCAGGAGTTTCCAGTCTATTCCTCAGCTTTTTCTGGCATCTTTTGTCCATCTTTATCACTTGGCATTGCACCTTCTCCCGAGTTTATAAATCTTTGATGAGATCAGATGCTGCTGCTCACTGGAGGTCTGTGTCTGGGAGGTGCCAAGGGTGCAGCATCCTGTGATACTCCTGTGTCAAAAGCTCCCCAGACATCACTTAACCCTTAGGCCACTGCCATTTATAAACTCCTGTGGGGCTGTATCACAGCTTGGTGACAGAAACATTGAATTAACTGCCATGAGCACATCCCTAGAAACCTCACTGCCCCTTCCCTCTCCTCTTAAGCGTAACTCAAGTATTTTGGTTAAATATTAAAATAAACACCAGCTAGTTTTGCAGTACCTTTTCAAAGCAAGAAAAAAATAAAATAGAAATATATGCCTGATTAAAGACAACTGGCAGCTGAGGCCTGTGACTCCAGGACAGGCTCAGACATCCAGTGCTGTGCATCACTTGTTACTGCTGGGGATGCCACCTGGTCTAGTGGAAGGTGACACTGCCCATGGCAGGGGCTTGGAACAAGATGATCTTTAAGGTCCCTTCCAACCCAGGCCATCCTGTGATCCTCTGTTATCACAAAGGTCCAGCAATTAAAATCTGAGTCCAAAAAAGTTCAAATAAAACCAAGGTTCATGATTGTTGGGGGGGGGATTTTCATTTCATTTTTGGGGGATTTTCATTTCATACTTTCTACAGAAAAACTATTTTTACCCTCCCCCAAAAAAGAAGGGGAAAAAAATATAGCTACCAATCAAATTGTGTAGTAAGGATTAGGGGGAAATTTTGATAAATATGTGATTGTGAGACGGCTTTTTTCTTAATCTGAATTAAAGAGACACAAACCTCAAAACCATTGCAAACAAACGAATTGTGCAGTCCAACTGTTGCAGAATCTCTAAGGCAAACTGAGCAAAATCAGTCCAGACTCCATTAATCTGGAAATTGTTCCAACAAGACACTCAACAATAGATTACTAAAGAGGGTTGTTTTGTACTTTTTATATTGTTATTACTCATCCAGGTGAAGTGTTTTAAATATGAATCATAAGATGATGCAGTGCATTAAAAAATCCAGGCATTTATGTGGCACATCTCACAAAGGAGTTGTCACTGAGATGCATCAGACCATCTCGTCTGAAGTCTCATCTCCGGGGGGAAGTGAAGCACTAAATTGGACAAAAACCTACCACTGCTTTTGTGGGACAACCCTGAATGTGTCAGGAGATGGAAGAGATGACCTCACAAGTTTCATTTTCTAAGTGAGAGCCTCAAGGGATTTCAAAAAAGAGGGGGAATGAACAAAGGAAAGAAGAACTTAACACTTACCATTTGAAAATTGTAAATAAATATTTGTTTGGGAAAGGAAAAGGTTAATGGGAGAAACAGGGGAGGAGCTGCTTCCAAGAAAGGTGATGAACAGATTTGTCAGGGAATGAATGGTTTCTTCATGTTAGCTTCCCTGCTTCTGTCCATGGTGGAGAACCCCTGACAGAAACTAAAGATATCCTGGAGGAGGCTTCCAATCACACCCTCAGGAACCTTTGCCTTTTCCAAATTTCCACTGAAATTTCCCTATCTCAAATTAATAGCAGAGTTACTTCTAACAGCAATGCAGCCTAAGTGGGCATCCAGAATCAAGGGAGAACACAGCTCCCAGGAAACATGGGGTGTCACGGAAAAATACCATCCTCAGCAGTCAGGAATGGGTAAGCAAGACGCTTGGTTTGAACCCAAACCAAGTCTGAAGACTAAGGAATACACCACAGAATCACAGAATGGTTTCAGTTGGAAAGGAGCTTAAAAGTCAGAGAATGACAGAATGCGCTGAGTTGGAGGGGACCCACAAGGATCATCCAGCCCAGCTCCTGGCCCTGTGAAGGACCATCCCCAAGGGTCACAGCATGTTCCAGCCCCCCTGACATGGGCAGGGACACCTTCCACTATCCCAGGGTGCTCAGAGCCCCATCCAGTCTGGCCCTGGACACTTCCAGGGATGGGGCAGCCACAGCTTCTCTGGGCAACCTGTGCCAGGGCCTCACCACCCTCACAGGGAAGAGTTTTTATCTCATCTCTAATCTAAACCTGTCAGTTTGGATCCATTCCCCCTTGTCCTGTCACTGCAGGTCCTTGTAAATAGTCCCTCTCCACCTTTCTTGTGGGCTCCCTGCAGGTTCAGGAAGGCCACAGTCAGGTGACCCAGAAGCCTTCTCTTTTCCAGGCTGAACAGTCCCAATTCTCTGAGCTTTTCCTCACAGAGGTGCTCCATCCTTCTAATCAACTTGGTGGCTTTCTCTGAATTCGCTCCAACAGATCCCTGTCCTTCCTGTGCTGCCCACAGTGCTTGGGATGCAGCCCAGGACATGGTTCTGGAGTTAGTTTGTGTGCATACGAAGTTTTAGAACTGAGCTCATTAAGCGAGTACCAGGGATAAGTCTGACCACGTGTCTCATCCTCCTCGTGTGTTTTCAAACCATAATTGTCATTTCTGCCTGGAGGGGAAATTTTTTCCCCATCCCAGCCTATTATCCATACCCTGAGGCTATAATAAGGGCCCTGCTGACAGAGCTTTCTGGTTACAGCTTCCTTTCAGAGGACATTTTCATGCTGCTGTGGGCTCTGTTATCAGAAGTTGGGATTCACCCAATACAAAGTCAACGATATTTGAATTTTTCCAGGCAGCATTCAGCTTGATTTAACAACGCTATTCCAACAGTGAGGCAACATTTGGCTCCAAATCTGCCATTCAAACAGCAGCTTACCTTTGGGAATGAGGAGTACATTTCTTTCCCAGAGCCAGATTTCTGTGATGATGAAAAAGTTCCTGTTAAGCATCGATGCATATAACTAATTTAGACAAGTTAGGAAACGCACTCTTTGCTCATTACCTGGAATTTACAGTATCTGTGGGAAAAATATCAGTCATGGCACCAATTCTCATCATGTCATCTGTGTTTCACCAGTGCTGAGCTAAGAAGTTTCTAGATAAGCCTGCTATTATCTGATAGCAACGGGTCCTCTTCGACTGCTGAACTGCATTAAGAGGCACAAAATACTCCTGCAATATTTATTTTCCTTCTGAGCAACGCCTGGAGTATTGATAAAGCAGAAAGTCGGGAGTGGGAGGCACAGCCTCTGCAGCCTGAAATGCAGGAAAAACATGAGCCGTGCTCTGAAAACATTCACAAACGCTTGACTTGAAGCACTTAGAGAGTAACAGGATGTTCACAGGCATGTTTTATAAGGGCAAACACTTACTTATAGAGTGGTTTAGAAAAAAAAGAAAAAAAAAGAAGGACTGAGGTTCTGACAGGGGCAAAGCAGCTAAAGATGTGTAATAGCAAATTATTCCGCACATTCTCAGAGCCACATCTCGGCACACAGGTTGAGAGCGATATCATTAGCCATGGTTCTTTTTCAGCAAACGGAAATTTTAAGATAATTATTGCACGGAGAACCACTTGAGAGTTAAGGAATGCTAGTCTGAACTTTATCTGAATGGCCCTAATTTGGTCTGTTGTATTCTACTACACAGGTGGCTGCTTCTCCCCAAATAACACCCGCCTGACTCAGGCAGGTGTTGCTCCAACTTACCGAAATGCTCTAACTTACTAAAAGTTTTAATTCTTGCTGTTCAGCCATGAGGCTGCTTATTGTTTACTTCTTTTGCTCAGGTGCTTCTCAAGCCCAGCCATGAAAACCAATTTATAAAAATATCCTGGCAGGAGTCATGACATTTGACATGGAATTATCTGTGTGCTTCATAAGCTTATTTTCATACTAATGAAATAGCACTATTATTTGCATTTGAGAACTGCATGGAAACATACTTGCCTAAAGAGCCTCTTTCAAATCCACATGGATGCACTCTTTACTCAATGTGTTCATTAAAATATTAAGAAGTCTGAAAATTCCACTATTGGTTAAAACTTGTCCAAGTAATAAGATGCTATAAGACGGGGACAACAGATCATCCTGTAGCCCAATATCAAACCTGAACTCCAAAACTCAGGAGTGTGAGAGCTATTTGAGGAAAAGAACGAGTCCAGTGTTATTCTTAGGGAAATAGAAAGCCATTTTGCCTGAGAAATATGAAAAATGAATAAGCTTGGCAAACATCCAGTGATGAATATTTCATTTTGAACAAATAACTAGGTAAATTTACAAGCTATAAAAAGAGGGTTGCATGCAAAGGATCAATCCATCTCCAATGGATCCAGCTGTGGTGGTTTGCCCCGGTTGGACGGCAGGTGCCCACTAAAGCCTCTCATCACTGCCCTCCTCAGCTGGACAGTGGAGAGAAAATATAAAGAAAGGCTCATGGAAATAAGGATGGGGATAGATCACTCACCAGTTACCATCCAGGGCAAAACAGACTTAACTTGGGGAAATTTAATTTCTTACCAATAAAATCAAAGAATAGCAATGAGAGAAAATAACCCTAAATCTTAAAACACCTTCCCCCCCACCCCTTGCTTTTTCCTTGGTTCAACTTCACTCCTGATTTTTCTGCCTCCTCCTCCAGATGAGCACAGGGGAACAGGGAGAAAGGGAAAGGGGGGTGGTCTGTGGGCAGTTCATCACACACATGTTGTTTCTGCTGCTCCTCCCTCCTCAAGGAGAGGATTCTTGACACTGTTCCCCTGCTCCATTGTGGGATCCCTTCCACTGGACACAGTCGTCTGGTAAATTTTCCAGCGCGTGTCCTTCCCACAGGCTGCAGTTCTCCACACACTGCTCCAGCGTGGGTCCTTTCCATGGGGTCAGTCCCTCAGGAACAGGCTGCTCCAGTGTGGGTCCCTTTCCACAGGGCCAGTCCTTCAGTAACAGGTTGCTCCAGCGTGAGTCCCCCACAGCGTCACAAGTCCTGGCAACAAACCTGCTCCAGTATGGGCTCCTCTCTCCATGGGTGCACGGCTCCTGCCAGGAGACTGCTCCAGCACAGGCTTCCCACAGAGTCACAGCCTCCTTTGGGCATCCACCTGCTCCTGTGTGGGGTCCTCCACGGGCTGCAGTGGATCTCAGCTGCATGGACCTCCAATGGATGCAGGGGCACAGCTGCCTCACCATGGGCTCCACAGGGGGCTGCAGGGGAACCTCTGCTGCAGCACCTGGAGCACCTCTTCCTCCTCCATCTCCACTGGCCTGGGTGTCTGCAGAGCTTTTCCTCTCAGGTATTCCCACTCCTCTCTCCCGCTGCAGTTGCTCTTGTGCAGTAACTCTTTTTCCCTTCTTAAATCCACTCTCCCAGAGGCTCTGCCCTCCCTCATTCCTGAAGGGCTCAGCCTCGGCCAGCAGCGGGTCCCTCCTGGAGCCGGCTGGCACTGGCTCTGCTGGACATGGGGGAAGCTTCTGGCAGCTTCACAGAAGCCACCCCTGTAGCCACCCACTACCAAAATCTTGCCATGCAAACCCAAAACACCAGAGTTCCACCTAGAAACACAACTGCAAGGATTTTAACCATTTCCCCTTTGGCATTACGTGAGGAGGGAGGACCTTGGTTAGTGAGTCCCCCCAGCTGAGACTATCCCTGGCCTTGTCCTTCAGTTCCCAAGGCAAGAGATGAACACATCCAAGGCACAGACATTCCACCTGGGAGCCACGGGGGTACCTAAGACAGTTAGAGATGCTCTGTGCAAACAGTACATTTTAGCAAATGTATTTTTAAAATAATTCATATCACTGCAAGAGGAACTTCTTCCTTTAAAGAGAATATGAATGATTTAATGCCCCCCAAAATCCATTACTTTCATGAGCTGCAGCAAAATAAATATTTTACAAACAATGAACTTCCACCTCTCTGCCTCTGGATTCGCTTTCATCTCCAGTTCCAAAGTGTTTAAGCCTGGTTTCCTCTCTCACAGAGCTAGAAAAGCCAGAAAGTTTCAGCGCAAATGAAGTGATCTCTTCACAGTGTGCTTGCTGCTTAAACTCACTTAATTGAATATGGAAATCTAATTATTTTGTCTCAAAAGTTTCTGCACATGCATTTTAAAAATCCAATATACAGAAGCCTGTTTGTGATGCCGAAGCCAAGGCCTGCACTCCCACAGAAAAGAACCCAAGCAAACTGACATGTGGAACAGCTAATTCCGAGAATGAGATCTGTTTAATTAGCGCATTAAAACAACGCATACAGTTGTGAAATCTGTGTCGTTAGAAACCTTTTTCTCTAATCCGTGCCGAGCCATTTTTCAAATCTTTTCCATGAGGTATCAGCAGGTCTTTTAAGATCAAGTATTGTTAGCAAATGTTCTCCTGATACAACCCATCTGTTGGGTGTTAGTGTTGATCTTTTCTCAACATTCATAAAACACTATTTTCTCTATTGTAGATTATAAATATCAGCGACCGGGCAGAAACAGCTTTGCTTAAATCTGCCAAGACCCTCAGTCCTGCAAATTGTTGAGTATTAATTTCCAGTAAAAACAAGTTCCACGGGATTTTTGATATTTTTTTTTTAATTAATGTGTGCTTTTTAATATCGTTAAAAGCATAGTCAGCGGATCGCTGGTTAGGAAAACATTACGATTTCTGTACATTGAGAACACATGTAACATTTTTATGTTATAATATTAATAAATTTGGAGATTAAGGTGAACTTATCAGAAAAGCTGCCAATTTGCATTTTAGGTGCTTGCAGCCTTTAAGCCTTCCAGAGAATTCTGCTCAGACATCAACCGTTAAACACGGAAAAATGAAGCTAAAACAGCCATAAAAAGGACAAAGGAGGAGGAGGAGGAAGCACGTTTTCTCCATCTGAGGCAAAGCAAACAATTGCAGCAGTAATTATAGCCCTCCTCTTTAAAGGAGACTTCAGACCAATTGTCCCGAGGCCACTGAAGGAAGAACAAGATTTAGTTACAGTGGCCATTTGATACTGCAATTTATTGCTTGCAGTATTTTCCTTGAAACGAGATATTTGAGAGAGCCAGTTGCTTGGTGTTAAAAGCTTAATTTTCAAAGCAAATTTGAAGAATGATTCCAGATTTTGACATGGCCAGTCTTCTCATTACTGCTCACATATTTTCCTTGGGCTATGAAAACAACTCCTGATTCTTTTTTTCACTTTGACCATGGCAAATGAACAATGTGGCCATGCAAGCGATACAGTTAAAAAATCAAGGTCAGGCAATTCTGCTCATAGGTTCTTTCCTGATACCCTGTATTAACATTGCTTTATTATTAAATTACATGCTTAAATAAGCTGATTTTAATGTGTGTTTTATATGCTTTGTAAAATACTATAATTTGAATATTTTCCCGTTATCAATCCTTCACATAATAACTTGGAATGACCCAGAAGTTGGTTGTTTTGGTTTTTTTAATATTCTGTTTATGTAATGAAGAGATAAAAGAAGCCCAAGTCAGGGCTGTTTACAGTTATAGCACAAACTTCACATTTTTAGACTCGGTATTTAGACATGAGAGACCAAGTTTATCACTGGGAACCCGAGCTACTAAAAATACATATTTAAAACTTCATGGTTAATACTGATTTGACTTTAAACCTATGGAAATAAATGGTCACAGTGAAGTGATGATGTGGGCAAGTCTAACCTGCCTCCTGCCCTCCAGTCAGGGAGAGCTCGGAGGCTCCAGGGATGACTTGGAGCTGCACAGGATGGAACTTTTCAAGTGCTTGTGCGACAGAGGATTATGAAGAGGCAAATACACACTGATGGAGAAATGTTCCACATAAAGCCGTCAGTCCCGCTCCCAGGAGCTGACAAAACCAACAAGGATTTGCTAATACAACATGGAAGCAGAGGGAATGTGATGGTCAGTAAATACTGAGCGAGCTATGCATGTTCCTTTTCCCTACAGCTGGAAGGGGGCTTTGAGAGGAAATTATCAGGGAAGTAGAACAGCAAAGATGAAATAAGAAAGGGCATAATCAGGAGGCCAAGCTAAATGAAAAGAAAATGAGGAAACAAAGAAAGGAAAAGAGTCAAGGGAAATAGCAATAAAGTTCATATTAGACTAAAAAGGGACATTTGAGAGAGGACAGATGAACACACAGCTGCAGATCAGATCAGCTGGAATAGAAAATGGTGGGAATGAGGATCCCAGGAACATCTCCAGCGTCTGAGAGCTTCACATGCAACTGGTTTGACAGGCTCCTGCTAAGCCAACCTCCCTTCTGAGCCTGTTTCATCTCAGTGACATCCCTCTCTCCTAAAGCCACATCACACGGGGCAGCAGCATGCAAAGTGTCCTGCTCCCTCTCCTCCTCCAGCCTTATCTCTGCTCCAACTGGTCCCATTCCACTTCCTGCCGCACCCACACCCAGCAGCCTGCTCCTTGTCAGGGAATGCCTGTGTTCCAGTGCTGCATTTTCCTCCATTCAATCCGTCTCTGCTCTCCACCCACAACTGGGGGGAAGAGAAAAATCCCCTGCACATGCAGCTGCTCGAGGAACAGATGGGAAATCAGAGAAGTGATGAAGCAAACGCCAGCTCCCCAAACATCTCACCACTAAAAACCTACCAAAAATTATTTTGTTCAGTTTTTCTTTTTATCTGCACACTGGGACTAATGTTTCCAATCTGTTTGTGCACAGTCTGTTAAGATATGATGATGAAAATTCCTTTGGCAAGGCTAAATATTAGTGCCATTAATGTCACGGCATGGCTGAGAGTAAAGGTGTTATTCAGTAAGTGCTTCTGAGCATATGTGAAGTTCCCAACTCACTCAAACTTCTGGAATGGGAAAAGCCCTGAAAAATAGAGGGAAATGCTGATGCTGCTCATTTGAATAATATGAAGAGCTAAATATTAGTGATCCCAGCTCAGTTTCTAAACACTCCGAGATCCCAGCTCAGTCTGTGATAGACGGCCCCTCAGAATGTGCAGCTGCTCCTGATCTTCCTTATGGTTCATTATTAATGGTAAATGTCTTGAATGTATCAGATGAAGACATTAAATAAATTAAAATCTTATTTTCCCATCCAAAGTAATTGGCACTTTTTCTTTTTTTCCATCCCAGCCAGGTACGTCTCTTGTTACTGGTTATACTCTCTGGCGCACACGTTGGCTGGGGAGAAGTTGTTTGTATTTCCCACTGTCTGACAAGACAGATTTAATCCTCAAGGACTACGAGCTAAAATGTTTCATATATTTGTATATACCAGGAAAAATAAATATGCAAAATCATAATGTAACTAACTGGCCATGAGAAATTCCAATGCAACTATTTTTGGCAGAATCACCACTAGCCGAAATGAGGAAATTAAAACACGCTGCTGACATTGATACCGCCCAAAAAAAAAATTAAAAAAAAAAAAAATAAAATAAAAAAAATAATAAAAAAAGTGGAAATAAATTTGCAAAGTGATGCTGTAATTAACATGGCCCTTGGGGTCTTGAGCGGATGTTCTGCCCAACTGCTGGGAAGGGTGGAGAAACTTAAAAAGGCACCCAAATGCAACCTGAGCCTGACACAGCTCTATCTCAAACAGCAATAATTTGTGTCAATGGCTTCACTGAGGTGGACTTTATTATGTTTCACCCCTCCATCAGCTGACTTTCAGTGTTGCGGAGCAGAAGAGGAGCTGGGTCAGAAGCAATAACTCACTGCACAAAGTCCTCGTCTTGATAATGCAAAAAAAAAAAAAAAAAAAGTTACCATTTGAGTCTTTGAAAAAATTCTAAGAATATTTCGATATGTCTGGATTCACTCATCCTGGTATCGTTAAGAGAGAAAGGCGAGGAATACGTCAATAATGATCCAGTTCCTAGTTCCAGTTCCTGAATCATACATGGTGTTTGTCTCGGTATTCCAGATTTCTCCGAACTTTTTTCTCAGCATCTACAGCTTGGTTGCTTTTTAAGCTTTATTCAGCCCTCCATCCAGAGCAGCTACAGCCTAGACTGAAAGCAAGCCAGTCATAACCATTTGTTTACTCTTGCCTCCTTCCTCTATACTTAATTTATGTTACATTTTAGAAGCTTTTAATTAGGGAGCATCTACTGATAACAGGAAGGAAATGGTTTAAAAGTGCCAGAAGAAACTCAAAGATAGGAATCAAGTTAAAGTAAAAAGAACACATGAAAATGTTTTTTTCATCCTAACTCACAGCTGTGACTTCCTTGTACTTTCTACCACTGACTACAATTTCTGCTTTAGAGAAATGTGGACTACAGGGAGATAAAATCTTTTATTCCATCAAGCAAAGCCTTTGTTTCAAATACGAGAAAAAATGGGAAGATTGCAAATTAATTTGTACGCTAAAATGTTTTTCTATATCGCTTCAGCATTGTTGCAAACATTCCCTAAAATGACAGTCCCTGCGTTTTGTCACACGAGTTTTTCAAACAGGAGCTGGGTAAGGCACGTTCACAAAGAATAATGGGAGAAATGGAAATTAAAAAAATAGAAAAGGACCGTTTGTGCACAGACCCGAGAAAAGAGAGGCTGGAGCAAGGGCTCTGGACTCAGAGGGCTGGGGAAGCTCCTCCCTGCAGCTCCGGATCAAGTGGACACTCCACTCTGAATGGATCCCGGAAAACCACTTCTCACTGTTACACACGGAGCTGGTCCACAGCCCAGCACAACCCCTTGGAAGAGATCCAAAGCTCTTGGCTCCCACATCCACTTTCTAGATACTGGTCTTGCTCTGGTGTGAATATATTTATGATCTCTGTAAATTAAGCAGAAGGTCAAGAATATGCTGCCCTTAATAATGGGCTTTGATAATTATCCTTAGAATAGATTATTATAAAATTAGCATTATTTCTACAACACGATAAATCAAACACTCTTCACACAGAAAATACACAAATAAGTAGAGAACTGGCCACCAGGACTTGTGAAAATAGGTCTGACCTTTGCAGCTGTACTTTTCTGTCCTTCTCCTCTCCCCTCCCTGCATTATTATTTGCTGTTTTATAACAGGCTGTTATTTGTCTGAGCCTGATAAGCTCCCGGGACTCAGTCTGACCTCCCCGACGAGATTCCCAGAGCGCAGCCGTCACGAGAAATCAAAATAGTGCATCCACAACAAACTAGTTTAGAAGTTGTGCTTATCACAAGCCTTTTTAATTATCTCACATAGCTTTGATTCCTTTCCTTAGGGTACTAATTACACGAGTATGGGTTTCTTTGCTTTTAATGTTAGGAAAGAACATTCGCTTTTTCCACATTTTCAAGCAACATTCTGAGTGCGCACCACTTTTAAATCCACAACATTCGATTCAAGCCTTAGTGGATGGGCTTTAATCATCTCCAACATGCAATGCCATCCCCTCCAGTGCCAGAGTAAAGCCTGACTTACTGGAGAACCTAAATCACACTACAGCAGGTTCAGTACATCAATTACCACTCACTTTTCAAGTTCAATTACTGCTATAAAAATGTAAAAATGATGTAAAATGGGTTGCGAGGTGCAAAGTAAGTGCTAGGTGTAACAAATTCGAGTTTTCAGATTAGTTTACCTAATTAGTCATTATTTTTTGTCTGCAAATCAATGATTCACTAAGGCAGAGTTTTACTGGAGACAGATATCCTTCACTGCCAGGAGTTAAGTTGTTATAAATGCTTTTTGCTACATAGATTTTTATTTTCTTTAGGAGCTCCCAGATTTATTTACACGAGAATAGGGAGGCTTCTGTTCAGCTCACAACCATAAAATAAGCCAATAGCAGACTGTCAAAAGCCACAGCTGCAGACCAAGTGATAGAACCAAAGAGATTAAGGAATTGTCATGTGTTACTCTCAAGAGCATAACTTCTCCTCCAGCTTCCCTGTTCTGTGTTCTCACTCTGTCCACAGCACGAATACTACACAAACCCAACACTAGTTAGAAAACAAGAGGTAATATTAGGAGGCAGATAAACTGGAATGTACATTTAAACAGAGCAGAGGGTTCCTTATTTTAACTAAGTGTATGTTTATTTTGGATACTTTGCAATGCCAGGTTTTACCCCCACAGGAACGTTTCCAGACTTGCCCAGGTAACTGAACACCAACTCTTCAGGATATGGGTTTTTGATTATTTAATCCAGATATTTTATACATGAATGTGAAGGATCTGCTTCGATCAAAACGAGTATTTTCACTTGGAAAATGCAAACTGACTTTGGCCTTATTAGTCTTCTCAAACCTCCCTTCAAATAACAGGCGAACCCACACATTTGCCAAGCATCAAGCACCACAAAACTCTTGGGTTTATCCAGAATGCACAACAAATTCACACTCTCTGTTTTCCTGTGATGGAACAGGTTGTGTAGGAACAAATGATTTCCTCAGGAACGCCTCACAAAACCAATGAAAGCAAACTATTATCTTGGATTAAGTGTTTTTCCTTTGTTCTTTAATCACGATAGGAAAAGGGGAAGAGAGGAATCCCCCACCCTGTTTATACTTCAAACAGCAACAACCAAAAAAAAAAAAGACTTTAAATGAAAGAAAGAGGAGGAACTGAGTAAAGTTGGGACATCGAAAACATTTGTAGGCAAGTCCAACATTAGTTTTGCAGGTAGAAGTCTTCCAAATGTAGCCACAAATGAGGGAAAGACAGAATGACTTAAAATCAGTAACTGCACAATGTAGGAAGAGGTTCAGAGGTGACATTCCAGAAATCAAATGTACAGGATGTTGGATGCCCTCACTCTGTGCCACATCAGTGAGTCACAAGAATCCAATAACTTCCCAAACTGGACCCAGAAAGAAGGAAACAGAACACCTCAATATCCCTTATTTTTCATTTAAAAATAAAAACAAACAAACCAACGACAAAAATCACCGCCCTGAATCCATCCACCACCCATCCGTGGACACAGACAACAGGAGAGCAATCTTTCCAGCCCTTGCAAGGTGTCAGAAGCACAAACACTTTAAAGCTTTACACTTCTCAGTACAGCAGAAGTGCTGCCTAAAGAGGGAATTCTTCACTGAGCCACTTTTTGTGGGAACATGGAATTCTCACAGAAAGCACATGGCTCATTTCCCTCGGAAAAGAAATGTATTGTAACAGACATTAAGTACAAACTACCTAAATGCATTGCACAGTTAGATCCAATTGCTATTCCTACTCCTTCATAAGCAATGCCAGCTAAAAGGATGAAGCCAGGGTTAAGACCTTCATTTAAACTAATCAGAATAAATGTCAACATAAGCATCAGCAGAGGAAGGCATGCCAAAAATAATACAAAGATAGTAAAGACATAACAAACAAGAAAGCTAGTTAAAATCTTAAGATGCTGATTTATCCTAAGATGCAGCACAAAGTACTCGAAGGCAAAACAAAAATTTGACTCAATTTTCATTTATTTTAAGGGGTCTAAATATAAATCCTGTTTTTCGCCGTTCCTGTGATTCCTGCAAACAAATTATTTGGAAAGAAGTTCTTTGGGTTTCTTTGAAGGAGCTCTCTGTGCCAAGCTGGAGCGTTTCAGAAAGCAGGAATGTGTTCGGTCGGGGTGTAACAGGGAAATGATCCAGCCGGGAAGGTTCTTGGTGCCCAGCTCCTCTTGGGCAGAGGGGACTTCAGGGACACAGATCAGGCGATGCTGCTGGGATGTATTTAGATGACATGCCCACAAAAATCATGTCTAATAATGACTGCTTCCAAACCCAAGTCAGCATTCTCCAATAGTGGTTATTTGTCCTAAATGTCCAGGGCTACGGAGACGACATCGTGTCTGGCAAAGCTGTAAAACTGTAACTGAAAAACAAGCCCAAACCAGGCAAGTGATGAGGAAAGCACTGCTCCCAAAGTCTCTGTAAACACCGCTGTCAGGACTCCTGGATAAGCCTGGCTCCCTAATTAATGCCGTTTGCGTTGCTCAGGTGCTGCCCTTTGCTCAAGTCGTCCTCTCCGTCTGCACATTGCCCGACCCGGGTCAGCAGCCCGAAGCATTATGGGCTGCCTAAAGCATTTCTCCTCTTCAAACAGAGCAGCTGGAACACTAATAGGCACTTATTAGAGAAAGGAATAAAAGCAAAGGGATGACTCTAAGATGATTATAAAGTCTGACCAACAAATGATGCGTTTTTCCCAAGGTCTGAAGTATTGACAAACTGATGTCCTGTGTGTGTGTGTGACTGCACTGGCTGCTGAGGATCACTGCTCAGATCCAGGATGTCGCGAGGCATTTAATCATTTCCTTTAAGCACCTTCCACTCGTCGTTTAATATGATGACACAAACTTGGACCATAAAATGACCGACTGTAGGCTCATTAGTCATGTTCCTCTTTGCTCAGAGATGCAGCGGGAATGACTGCACACAGAGCTTTTAGGAACTGTCCAAATCCATTGCAAAGCCCTTCCCTCTCTGCTTTCATGGCTACCAGTGCTCTTGCCATTCCCTAACAAAATTAGCCTTGATCTAAGGCATCTGTTGCTACTACAAGTGACTTACTGAACATTAATATCATATGCAGGATGAATAAAAAACATTGAATTCATGCTGCTAATGGTGAAGTTATGCTTGCAAGACATTTTCTCTCTTTCTGTAATAGCAAAGTTGACTTAAATGAAGCAGGAGACATGAAGCCTCTAACCTATTTCTGCAAATTGTACATAGGCACTCAACTCTGCAAACCAAGACAATATTTTGTGTGGACTTCAGTTCCACATCGACAACAAATTTCTGGAGCAGATCGCTGCATGTGGTTGGAAAGTCCTTCTGTTTGGGAATAATCAATAACTCAATTTACAAACTGGGAAAGCAGCACTGTTTCATTTCCTTTAGAAGCTGTGCATATTAGAAGTAATGCACAGATTTGTGGAATTCTCCTGATGTAGAAATAACTGTGTTCTGATCAGTGAGAACGTTTTTAGGCAGTGTCTGTGCTCACGCGCTTCCCTCCATTTACTGCCACGCTGACTGACTTGAAGGGAGACACATTTTGGTTGGGAATTTGGGGGCCAGTTTGAGTGCCTGGGATTTTAACAGCACCACAAAGGGTTAACACACACGCTGGCACCAAGGGAAGTCAAGAATACAACCTTCAATGACAAAATGTTTTCCCAAGGAGAAAAAGGATGGTGTACAACTTCAGCAGAGTGGTACAAATCATAAAATGATCATCTTTGCCTTTGAAAGCAAAGTAGGAGCGAGAATAAAGGAGTTTAGGGGGTCTACTGCTTATCATTCACCAACACCTCCGAGGGCTTTTGGCAATTACAGAGATTTCAAATATGAACAAACACCTTTTTTCTAAACTGCTGAGCACGTACAAATGGGAATTAACCATTTAGTGAGACAAGCAATTAAGACAAATTAGAAAACAGTTTCATGTGCTTTCTGCACCACAAATACCTCATAAATGCCTTTCAGTGACCCAAGAAGTGAACAATAAGACTATGTTAAAGGCTACTGTCAGAGATACAAAGAGCAAAGCCATGCCGGCTTTGTCTACACTCATCCAGAGGAACTCAGCAAATTGCTCTGTCATGCATCTTGTCCCCTCCCCAGCAATCAGGAGAACCTTTGCCCTTTTGCCCTGACAGATTAAATCGAAGCATGAAGGAGTGGGATCTTAGCCAAAGAATATTACATTTTAAAAGCTGACCTAAGCTCTTTTTATCTGCCCTTTCATTTTGATCTCATGACGATGTTTCAGTACTTTCCTCAGATATTGAGTTCATCAATCTCTAACCCTCTCCTAATGTATTTTAGGTTTCTGCATTTCTCCCATTTCAGGGAAGAACGGTGAGGTGGTTTGCACTTTTCAGAGCAACTGTAATAAAAGGGCCTCTATGATTCAGGAGATCTGGAATAGTTGGAAAGAAGACCTATAATCTGGATTTCTTTTACCTCTCAAATTAGGAATACTTTTACGCACTAAGACTCAGAATAGTATAAGAATTATCACTTGTTTAAATACTGATTTTGAACTGGCATATCATTTATCCCTAGGGACAGGATCTGGGCAAGCATCCCTTTCACCCACCCACCATCACCCCTTAAACAGCTGCCTTTAGTACCCTGTAAGTACTTTGTAATTGGGTGCTTGGCTTTTCTTAAACCTCTAGAACTGACAGGAAGATTAACGACATTTGACACTGTGAGTGAGTAACACCATAAACCATCACACTGTTTGATCTGAAATTAAAATTCTCTGCTGTGCTACAGTTACCTTTTCAAAGTGCCTCTGGCACAAAGGTTTCAAACCTGGGTGCCATCTGCACATCACAGGATCAAGTTATGAAACACCGGATCTTCCGGTCCATCACTCCCAAATTTCTGAAAGGCTTCAGCACCTTGCAGAGGTTAAAAAGACCTGGTAGTGTAGCTTTGAGATAGATGTACCACTGTTATTCGTAAGAACAGAAGCTCATGGGCATTTGAACTACTCTCATATTTTTAAAAACATACTCCTAAGTTAAAACCGGAGTTTGCAGCACCACTGCCTGAGCTATCAAAATACTTGCTTGGGCAATTTGACTTGTGGAAACATGTTCAATTCATATAAAGCAAATGAAAACAGTATTATAGAGAATCACATTGTAACAATAATACAAAAAATAAAAAAAAAAATCAATTTATGAAGCAGCAGAGTAGAGCCAGAGTACACCAGCTCTGAATTTTTATGTGGGACACACTCCACACTAAGCACAGAGACGGAATTTATGTAATTCCTGATGACTAAAAAGCCAGTGTCTCTTCTTTGCACACAATGATCTAATATTGCTCACATCATCTGAGTCTTCCTGACAATGTAGGAAAAAAAGCACACATATTTGTACACAAAGGATCAATATTTAGAGACTGCATAATTTTTTATCACTTTAAATGAACCATCCGAGAAATCAGTCATCTTTAAATACGACACTCCCCCAGAAAAAGGAATTATTCTTTCTTTTGCAGGTTGTTCTGAAGGCTACAGAACATTCAAGACCTCTAGATACACTATGCTTTTTATTTTTTAATTAGAAAACTCAACTATTTCTATACCATTTTTCATAGATAACACTATAGAAAAGTGGTAAAGTAATACTCCAGATTACAGAGGAGTTAAATTTGATTCTGAGAAAAACAACATTCACACAGACTGGTCACTACTTAGTAGTATTTTATGGCCAAATCTCTCTTGATTCAAATATTCAATGAAAGCTGCAAGACATGGCTCAGCTGGTTAATAATCCCTTACTCCAGCTCTTAAAGGCTGAGAGAGTTCACAGCAGATACGAAAACACAAAAAAAAAAAAAAAAAAAAGAAAGACAAAAAGGAAAAGAGGGAAGGATGCATGTTATGGAGGGCACAAAACAGACGTGTTTTCAAGCCTTCAGCTTTTGGACTTGAGTTTATCTCTGGCATCTCAGTTTTCATGCACAAGAACAGTATCTCTGCATCCCCTAAATCTGCTACTGCTCACCCAGCTCTGGAACACCGCAGCCTGGTGCTGACACAACCCGAGGAGAGGGTTTTCAGGGCACTGTGTAAATGGGCTCCCTTCACTGTTCCAGCCCTAAAAACAGACTGTGCTTCCCAAGGCCAATTCCAAAGTGCCACAGCTACCAAGCCCAGCACATCATGGCTCACAACAGTAATTTCCCTCTTATTTAAAGGCAGCTGTTGACGTCAGAGGTCCTCACAGAAGGGTTTTGCCTAAAAGTGCTCATCTGTGAACTGACAGTAACATTATTAGCAGATATGTTGTTATTACTATCAGAATTTTATCATAATGTTTCTATCATTATGCACGGGTTAGCACTTCATACTCGCCACAGCACTGCGCAAAATGTTTCTGATACTCACTGATATCAAACCACTTCAATTCCACAGAGAATGACTTTGTGCTTACACAGAAACTAAAAATGTTAATTACACGTGTACTTAGAACGAGGGCCGAGACACCAGCCACTGGTGTTATGTGCAGTGGGCAGCTGAAGAGTCCCAAAATATCCTCTGGTCCTACAAAGTGCTGAGGAAAATGTTGTGTGCTCATGGTCTCACACTGTTTATTCACGTGCTTTGTACCTTGACTTAATATATTTTATAGAGAAAAAATGGGTTGCTGATACCCCATGCAAATAGATTTGGTGGCCCCGTAGGTATTTCATTAGATTTCCTGGGGAAATCAGGCTGAAGAGGTGGGTGGCTCTAGGGATGTTCCACTTCAAATGGTTAACACAGCTCTGGCAATCTCTTAACTCCCCTCCTCATCCAGCAGAAATAAGGCTCAATTATATAATCTGACACTTCCTATGCTTGGATGCCCAATTAAATAAATTGAAATAAGTGAAGGACTCCTCGGAAACGGTGGGGTTTTCTCCTTCCCCCTCCAAAAGAAAAGTCTCTCTTGATATGCTGATGTAAATAAGGAGACACTTCTGCAGACAGAATGCACAGAAATTAAGAACAGACTTCAAGAAGTCACACAGTCCATCATCTCCTGCTCTCTGATGCTACTTAAAACATCTATGCCATCCCTGCCAAATCTTTATCTAGCTGATATTAAAAAGCCTTTCTGCCTATTTACTATTTCCTGGTTATGCAGCGGAGATTTTCTCCTAGTTTTAGGAGGAAATCTCCCTCCCTTACTACAGCTTTGAACTGTTATTTCTGCTAAATGCAGCCAAACAGGCACAGAAAACAAGAGATTGCTATTCCCTTTTATACAAAACAACCCTGAGTCTGTCAACCTTTCCTCAGAAGATCAGGTTTTAAATATACTTGAGTTTGACACATTTCTCTGGACTCCCCTCTCTAAAGCTGATTGCACGGAGAAATATGACACGGGAAAGGTATTTCACTTTAATCATTCAGGCCCCTCTATCTTTAAAAACCCAGGGCAACCTTCTCCAAACCCTTTGTAGCTGCTGGATGTGTGGAAGTTCTCAGATGCTTCAGACCACAGGAAAACCTTCAGCAGCCAATTAAGCTCCGTATCGCTCCTGCACTGGCGAGCCCCGAACCGGACACGGCATTCCCGATGTTTATATACTATTGATCATTCCTAAGCAAAGCCCTGAACTAGACAGCACAGTAAAATTAAAAGAAGGTCTTGTGAAACCTTGGCAGTGTAGGTGGAATTTCTAAAATGCCAGGTATTTGAGTCGCTTTGCCCCAGTTCATACATTTGGCAAGGGCAGAGAAAGCTTTTTAACTGTCACTAAGAGGCCAAAGGCAATTCCTGCAGAGTTGTCCCTGTCATCCAAACACGACACACACAAAGCACCTTGCAAATACTCCCTTCTGTAGGATTATGGAGCTAGTCTAAATGTGCAGCTCGTGGATTAGGTCTAGGCCATTTTATTAGATTTGAAACCAAAGCGAATCTCTCTTTTATTTTTCAAAATGCAGGAACTAAAAATAAAAGTGAGGCTGACAGACATTTGATGGAGTGAGCAGGCTCTTTAGTTATCAAACCCCCAAGCCACATAACTGCCCAAAGGAAGAGGGATAAACCCTTGAAATATTATCATTCTGGAATCCCTAATATTGTAGGATAATATATGGAGAGATATAGTGGTCAAAACTGACGGCAATTTAGTATTCAAAGGCAAAAATGTACAGACCAGAGATACAAATCTCTCCTAATTTCTGGAGCTTGTCATGCAAAGGATGGAATGCATCAGTAAAAACAAACAAAAAACCATATTTAAATCTGTTAGAAGGTACAGAGTTTTGTCCATAATTTCATCAGATTTTAAACTTTGCACATTAGGGGGAAAAAAAAAAGGAAGATGTTTCGGCCAAAAAAAAAAAAATCAGTATTTCTAAAAACATGTCTGGACTATTTAATCTATGGACTGAATCACAACAGCTTGGGGGCAGGGGAGGGAAACCAGACAGGAACAAGAATTTGCGGAACTCCTAGCTGGAAGGATGGGAAAATAACCCGGGACAAAAGAGCTAAGAATTAGAGAAGAGGTTACAAGTGGGGAGGCCTGTGCACTGATTTACATTTATTTGTGTTATGTTTAAGTTGCTTTATTCTCAGTTTATTTTACCTACACGCAGAACATGTAATAAGAACACACCCTGACGGTGAAATGTGATGTACCCAAAATTAAATTGCCCCTATCTCAAAGTTAACAAACATCATGCAACTGATGAGAGGAGACAGATGAGACTCAAGAGAGAAGAAAACCTTCTTTTCTTCCTTTTTTTTTTTAAATGCGCAAAAGTCAGCACAGAATAAAGCACCTTTATGTTTACAGTGTGAAATACTGTATTTCATAAAACCTGATGCCTGAAATAATGGAGGCACTACAGACTTGGCCAGGCCCGAGTTAAGAGTCTGAATGCAATAATTAAGTTTCTACAAAACAAAGCCCTCATTTCATTTCAGTGAAACCACAGAAATATTGTGTGTTTACATTATCTCCTCCAAAGTCTCATTTCCTTTCCACTTATTACATATATAAGACAGGAACTCCAAATAACAAAGCTGAGGTGCATTAATGAAATGGAGAATGGCTTGCTCTTTCTTATTTACAGAGATATATGTATGTGCCAGAGAAGCCTGGGTGAGCATCAGCTCTCTTTACCTTTCAGGATGGAAAATAAATCACTCCAACACAGATCACCCAATGTTTCATGAAGTGTTAAACACCAAACTAAGGAAAAGAGATGCATAACTCTAATGCAAAACAAAATACACAGGAATTTTGTATCTGCTTTGGTCATCAAACTATTTGTGTGGAGGAAAGGAACAACTTACGTTCCCTGCCTGTGTTTCAAGGGATATTTTTATTTTTGCAAGTTCTTTCCATTTTAAAAACTGCACATTCCAGGCTGGCTACAAAGATACGTCTGTCACACTCTTAATAGGTCATACTTATTTAAAGAAATGTGCTTTACTATCCAAAGGAAGTTCAGTGTGGCAAATGCAGAGAGAGATTCTCACACGCAGGGACGGGCAGAGACTGGTTTTGCTTTGCCTGTTCTTGTTTGTGAGCGTTGGAGAGCCACAGATTTCGTCAATTGTAGCAGCTGCAGGTCTGCGCTCCAGCCTTGCCTTCACTGCGGCAACACACTGTGGAACTAAGTTTGTCAACAGAGCGAAATGAAAGCATTGATGGCTTCAACATGTCAGTGATGTTTAAAGGAAGTTTAGAAATGGCTTCCTGAAATAGATTTCCAGAGATCATTCCAGACACCAGACAATGATCCTGTGCCCAGAAAGGCCGTATTGTCTCACAGCTTCCTCCCCAAAGGCCTCCCTTTCATGCCGTGATCCAGCAGCAACCCCGATAACATTGAAGTACCAAACATACTCCCTTTCATCTTATTCATGCCTTTCTTCGAATAAGAATCCCATTTCCTCTCAGAGCATGCAAACATCTCCCCTTTTCCCTGCTCTATCCAAGAAGCACACACGATCCTGTTTTGCTCCGTCTTGGGGAAATCGGAGCGATAATATATCCTTCAGTATTTCCTGGTGTTCATCCATGAACTATCCTTGCTTCTTAAATAACGTACAGTGATATATGGACACCACCAGCTCCATCTGGAAGGAATCTCGGTGTTTTGTGTTATTTCAAAAGGTGCTGGGAGGGACTGTTACAAAACTCCAGCAGAAGAGAACAGAATGCTGCTTTTTAAGTGGGTTCCACGCCAGCACTGAGAAGACAACCCACTGAGGATCAGGGTAATTCTGCCCTGTGAGGAGTTGAAAGTCATCTTTTGAACTCTCAGAGAAACCCAGAAACTTGGCTTCTGGAGAAGTAAGAGACAAACACAAAGGTCCCATCCCAAAAGCTGTATTGTTCTGACACTTCAGAAGATGGGGCCCATTCCGAGTGGCTTGCCAATCATTTTCATGTCCATCCATGACCTCAAAACACTCCTCAAGTTTTCTGTTGAATTGTGTTTTTCACTTCTTGCAGTCCTGGAAGTTTGTATTTTTTAATGATGTGTAATATGTGGTAACTAATCTGTCATGCAGGACTGTAAATACAGCAACAACCCTTCGAAACTATGACAGTCAGAAAAGTGAGAGCTTGAAAGCTGAACTGAAATCTGCTAAATTCATATCTTTGTATCTACATTTATGACTTATATATATAGATATACACACAAACACATTTATATGGATTCTTTGTTCCATCTGCAGACCCAGGAGTTTCCATCTGGTAATGTCCAACAAATAATGATTAGTCTTTATTTCTCAGGTTTCAGATGCCCAACTGCAAGGGAAAGAGCTCTGGCTGAGCTCACGATCAACTCCGACCCACAACTTCAAAGGGACTCAAAGTTTTATTAGTTCTAGTATGTCTAAAACAACTTATTTTTACTAGTGGCTTGATGGCAATAAAACTTATAAAACTGCTATTTCTCTTCTGGAAAAGCAATGTCCTTAATCAGAGAGTCAGTTGTTATGAACATGTGTGATTAATGTGCAACACAATACAAAAAAAAAAGCCTTTCCCACTCCCTGCTTTCACCAAAGAGCTGCTGCTTAGAAATGCAACTACTACACAAGAATTGTTTCAAATAGCTTCAAATTTCTAAAGTAGATGCCCAGATTAGCTCAGAAATCACAGTATATCCACTTCACATCATAACAATGGTTTTTTAAGATTCTCTTATACAAAAAAACCCCTCTTCTGAATCAAAACAAAAAAAAAATTACTCTTGGTATGTTATGCCTCAAATATTGAAAACCAGGAATACAGGTATGTTAGGAGGCAGTAACAGTAGGAAACAGCACCCAGGTATTGCTACAAATTGTAGCAAATGCCATCTTTTTTTTTTTTTTTTTTTTTTAAGGTTTCAAAGCTTAAAATTGTGGAAAGCAGCTTTGTCTGAAGGGAGTTTCCAGATTCCCCACCCGTGTAAGTTTGACCCTGCAAATAAAATGTGGTGGTGGTGTCAGACAGGGGATGGCAGCACAAAATGGGCAGCCAGGAACAAACTATAGGGTAGCTGGGTCTTGTGGGATTTCTTTTGAGAGAGAAAGGGGGCGTTTATGCAGGAAGAAGACCTGCTGGGATTCACATTCACAGGAGCAATACCTTGCAGAGTATAAACACGCCAAACAACCAAAATATTTGCTTATAGGTTTTCTGGATAAGTTGAAACCTCCTCTCGGCCTAGGTACATATTAGGGCCTCTGAGCCTGGAAAGGACAGAGGTACCCACAGAAGGTAAATTAACTGCAGCACACATCAGGATTGTTTACCCAGAAACAGGCCCTTCTGGCCAACCTTTAAACAGCAGCATTCTGCCTTTTGCAAGTGCAAGGTCAGAGAACTGTGCCAAAGGAAAACAAACTAAGAGACGAGATGCTGAATAAGGTTCCGAGAGACATTCAGAGAGGTGATTTCTGTGTACACATCCTCCTGCACTGACTACAATCTTCTCTGTACTGGAGGAAGCTTCACTGGGGCACTGCTGTGGTGCAGAATACAAATCAAAGTGCGCATCCCTGTGTCATCTGAGCGTGTAATCACTTGACAAATCAATCAGCACTCACTTCACTCAGCAATACAAAGGGACAGATTCACCTCCCAGTTCCAGGGGGATCTGCAATCAGAGACTGTGATGAAAAGAGCCCAGGACTTGGCCTATCCCTCTGCTGTGCCTGTTCTGCTCCAGGCAGTTCCTGCAGGGTTCCAGCTGTATCCCTGCTGCTCACTGACTAACAAGGGGCACAGGCACACCCTTCCCTGGTCTGCCTTTTGCAAAACCCCAAAAAACACCGTGGGAATGGGAAATTAACTGGAGTCAAACTTGGTGCTCAGGCTTCTCCTCAGGTCCCTTTTCCCCTCTGCTCTCCAGCAGCGGATGAGGCCCATTCCCCACAGCCTGGGAGGCTCGGTATTCCTGCCTGGCCAACGAGTCGGAGTTACAGGAGGGAAGTAGGACACAACTACCAAAGGGAGAAGCACTTTCTCCACAGGCAGTCCTGAGGGAAGATGCTGCCTGGTAGATGACCCAGACACAAAGCAGAACTTACAAAAACATGAAATGGTGCTGGAGAAGAAAGAGGAGGGAAAAAATCCTGGATAATAGAGATGGAGCTTCCTACCTGTGCTACCCAAAACCGAGGGGCTTCAGCCCAGAGACAAGTTCAACCTCGCTGCACAATTCATTGCAGCACACTGCACCTCTAAATCCTGTCACACTGAAAGGAACTCACTTAAAATTCATTTTTACATTGCAATGGGAGAAAAGGCATTTCTATCCTTAGTAATACATTTTCACAGTGGAAAGACTGGCTTGTCCCAAAACCAAAGCATTCATTAGAGCACCTGCAGAGACCGTGCCATTTCCCTGCACGTTTCAAAGCCAGCGTTTGAATCCAAAGCACTCCGGTCCTTCCCAGAGGAATTCTGTAGCAGGTGGTGTTAATAATCCCTGAAACAGGATTCTCTTTGCTGCACCAGCGAAAAGTTCGGGGAAAAGGGATTATGACAAAGGCTTCACCTGACCCAGTAATGCCTCTGTCATTTGTCACCTCTCATGTCAGTTGTAGAATAAGCAGGTATAACATTTCAATCATAATACTGCAGATTTACTCCTACACTTGCCAGGGTTGAAGGCTAATGTGCTCTTGGAGAGCCATTCTCCGGCAGGAAAATATATGGAAATGAGGAAGGCCTGCAGTTCTACAGGGAACCGGGAGTTTTGCGAACCCTTTCTCTGTTTAATCATAAAAGTAAAAAAAAAAAAAAAAAATTAAAAAATATATTAAAAAAAAGAAGAAGAGCTAAGGCATGGTGAGGCAGAAGTCAAACCAGAATGTCTCCAGTGAAATAGCTGTGTGACAGTTTTCTGAAGTCACCTTATTGAAAGTAACACTGCCTCTTGTCTTAACATGAATGCTTTCTAGTTTTCATTTATGTTGATTGCTCATGCATTAAAAGGATGTCTGGGGCAGCAATGGAACATTACATGAGGAAGAGCTGAAAGATGTGAAACCTTTCTAATATCTAATCCCAATGTTGCAGATACATCACAGCCCTTATTTTGTCATTAAAGTCCTATCTTTATAATAAATTAAAGACCTTTGGACCCATATTATACACTGGAGTTATGTAAGTACATAAACAAAGCATTCCACTATTAAATATGTACTTTTCTAAAATGCAATAAAAATAATTTATTCCACAAGGGACATTCACCAGACACATTTTAAATACACCACACAAATTCTTGGATGTTTTCCCATAAATATTTGAGGTGTAGATGAAAAATTATAACAGATATTAAATAACATTAATTGGGGTTTTTAATTAATTTTAAACTATTCAATAAATTTTCAGACTTCTTTCATCTTTTAAATGGCAATTTAGCACTTTAAAATGCTATAAGATAGGTATATCCACATATTTGAAAACAACTCCAAAAGGCAAAATAACTGAATTAACAGCAAATTTAGAAAATCAGTGCCTAGAGATTTAATTTACTGTTTGGTTTGTGTTCTTTTTTTTTAAATAGAAAACCCAACATTTTCAGAAGCTGAGTCATATTAGAAAGAGATTTCATCTTCTAGTGCTACTGGCCAGAAGCAGAACCATTAATCTCAAATACCTTTACTTTGATTTGTCAACAATAACCTGTTAGAAGATCAGGGCACCACTCTTTACATGTGTCCTAAACCCCAATCAGCACATACTCAGTTTAAATAAGAGTAAAATGACTAAGGAGAAGAACTACACAAATTATATACAATTGTATAGGATTTTTAAACCCTTAATCCTTCAGCACTTGAGACAGATGTTTGTTTAAAGTACTAAGCTATTGAGAAAGTACCTTCTGGCGCTTTAGCTCTTCATAAAACAGTGCATTAATGTATCTTAGGACTTGTTTTAAGCAGATCCAGCATGGCAAGATCTGCCCTCAGTGGGTAAAGCAGGGGCTCTCTCTTACTGTAACAAGCTTGGTGTCTTTAAAGAAAACAACAACATGTTTCAGGAATTTTCTTCTCCCATTCTATTTATTCCTGCCCACAATTCCCTGTGCTCCCAATCCCACACTCAGATTTCCTGCTCTTCCCACTCCCTTTCACACACTTGGAACTATTCTTTTCCCCTTCCTTTTCAGCCCATCTCCTTTTGTCCTTCCAGCTCCATTGCTCCCATGAATCCACCTCTCCTCCCACTTCTGCTATTTCCATATTTCTTTTAAAAGAAAACAACACAAAAAGAAGTCCACAAAGAAATTCCCCCTTTAAAAAAAAGGACAAATAACCCTAAAAAAAAAACAAAAACAAAACCTCAGTAAAACCGATGAATAACCGTGCAACTGCACCAGCTCCACTGAGCTTGTGGATGCAACATTAGACTCTGTTATCTCTTGCCTTTTTATTTATTTAGACTATAAACCAAACAAGTTAAGATCAGAGATTGAATTCAGTAGGTCACTTATTAGATTTCAGGATGTAGAGATGGCTGGCTCGGGGAGTTTAGGTGGCTTAAGCAACTCCTGCAAAAAAAAAATCCAAGGCAAAATTAAGCTTCCATCAAGGAGATACAAGATCCTTCGTAAACTCGTCGTCTCAACAGCGTCCTGGCTGCATCAACAGGATTCCTGACATCTTGCACCACAACCAGCAGCAACCTGGAGGGCCTTGCAGAGTCTGGTTGCCACGTAACTATCACCTCCATCCAAGGATACCTCCATGCCTGGAATAAGAACTAAGCTTTTCCCACGTTATTGGTTTAACCGGAGTGTGGCTTCCCCTTTATCCTGCCCTCTCTGCCTTCTCCACTTCTGTTCTGCAGGCACAGAGATTAAGTGTCTCCTATATCAAAGAGTGATTGCCAAGGAAAGCAGAAGTTAGATTCTAATCAACACAGGGGCCAGAGCCTCAGCCCTCACACTCCTCCTGTGGCTGCTCTCAGAACAATAAGTGCTCCCTAGGCCTGGGAGACACATTCAGCCTCACGTCCTCTGGTCCCTTCCCGGGGCAAGTGTCACCAGCCTGCAATGAATGGTGGAAATGCACCTGCACAGGCCGAAAAACTGAACCTGAAGTTCACATTAATAATGAAGCCCTCCAGGTGGTCCAAGAGCTGGGGCCGTAATGAGGGACTTTCGGTGACACATCAGTTATTAAATGTTGAGCCAGGTCACTACACATGAATAAAGTGATCTCCCCAGAAAGATGAAAGGGGAATTATTTTTTTTTTTTTTCTTTTTAAGAAGGATTACACTTGCCTTCTGGAAAAAGTCTGAAGAAAGACAATGTGCTAAAACAGTTAGCTTGATTAGACTGGAACTGAATAAAACACATCAAGAGCTATCAAAGGAGAAGAAAATTATTCTGAACTGTATATGCAACAGTGGCTAAATCCTGCCCAGTGCCCTCTGAACCCCTGCTGGCAGCAGAGCTCTGAACTGGGACTGCCAAACCAGAGCAGGAATGATGCTGGTCTCGAGTGCGGCTGCTGGGGCACGGGGAATGTCAGAGGTGACAGCACCAGCCCTGGGAACCAGGAGCACCTCTCCCACAGCCCAGTGGCTGCCTCTGCTCTCCCCTTACCAATTCCAGGGAGCTCTGCAGGGACGACCTTCAGGCAGAGGCAGACAGGCATCAGAGGGAACGTCAGAGCCTCCTTCAATCTGTGAGGGCCTGAGCACCCACTTGCCCTGCTTCACACCTGCTCTATCCCCTGGCAAGGGGATACACCCTGAGACTCTTCCCGGGGAACTTGCTCAGGTGGAAGGATGAGGGTGTTTTAAGCTCTTTTAAATCTTTACCCCAGTGCCTTGCCCTGAGGGGAAATTACTCTTAAAGCTTGGCCTTGTGAGAAAGAAATGCCAGTTACTGTAACAGGGAATACACGAAGGAATCCTGGATTGCCCACTCAGCAATGTGTATCCTGACTAGAGAGGAGGAGGTTGATGGAATCTGGAAATGGGGAAGGGATGAAAGAAAAGAGCAGGATGGCCCCCAAAAACTTAGCAACACTAGGTCTGTTTGAAGTTCTCTACATATTGCAATATTTCTGCAGCTGAGCACTAGAACAATACAATTATGCCATAAATCAAGTTCAGACTAGAAAAGCTCTTCATCTATTTCACAGATGGGTATAGTACAAGGACATGGAAAAATGAAAAGGAGTAAAGTCTCTGCATTTTGATTGTATCTGATCCTGTAATCAAAGGCAAAAAAAGCTTTTACTGCTCCACTTCTTCATGAAAAAGGTATTTTCAGTGAGATACCCAAAGGTATAATCAAAAATATCACCAAACACAGAATAAATCAGTTAGTTGTTCTTCTCATAATTAAAGCACTATACAGAAAACATGGGTAAGTGCCCTTGCCAATATGCACAACTCAAAATCAACAGCATTCAAACATCTTCAGAAACATGAGCAAATGAAATTGTACCATCTCAGAAAAACCCAAAAAAAACCCCAAACAAACAAAAAAGTATATTTACTGCACGACTCTGGAAACTCAACGTAAGGCTTTTCCCCCGGAGAAAGACAGCTCTGAATCTTACGGAGATGTTTTAAGTTAATTGTTTTGAGATGTCAATGTAAACAGTGCAGAGTGGCATCCTTCATTTGGGAGAAAAACCAAACCTAAGGAATAAACACAGTTGCTGGATCTGAAGCAAGCTGTTCCCTGTCCTGAAATAATACAATATAACTTCCTTAGACATGTTTTCATGCTGAGAAGCTGGAGAAGCCAAAGTGCTGCTTAAAGGCCATTTGAGACACTTTTTGCACCTAATGAGGCCAGCAGATTTTTTGCAAGATAGTCTGATTTTCTTCTTTACCAAGCATCCCTACATGGAAACAGGTATCAGCGGCTGAAATTATGCAGTGTCTGTGTTATCACCCAAATAAATCGTTGCACTTTTGGGGAAGGAAACACCACCTGGAATAGGAATAACGGAAAAATGAATCCAAAAGCCAAAGGCAAATAGGAACTAAGTGACAAGTTGTCACTCCCATCAGTGTGCAGGCCTTGCTGCCAGAAAGAAATAATCCTGATGCTAACTTGAAGGCTTCTGTGAAGTAATGCTAAAAACCCATACATCTATTTTAATATTTTTAAAGTTCATTTTTAATAAAACCTGACCACTAACTCCAGAGAAGCGTTCTCAGAAGGCAAGCTTACTATTTTTCACATCACCTAAAGCATGGTCTTCTGTCCCCAAAGGGTTCTTTCTGAAGAAACAGTATGTTAGCATTCATTACTGTAACCCATTGATGTATATTTTATTTGTGGTTTTAAAGTTTTCAACCACTTTTCTTTGATGCAGCGCATAATCAGTAGTAGTTAAAGGACTACCTTAAAAAATGGAAGCCTCTGAACAAATTTTTTGTGATAAAGCATCAAAGGAGTGGAGCTGGAATTAAAGGCCTGAGGGGTAAGAAACAAACCAAACTTGAAACAACTGAGGTCTCTAAAAACATGGCAGGAATGGGAGGAATCTCTACCATTAATAGCACTGGAAAGCTAAATTAAAAAAAAAAAAAAAACCAAAACTAACTATCAGGCACAGCTTCTTTGTTCCCCTGGATCTAGAATTAAAACAACGGATGTTGTCAATCTTGCACCAGAATAAATGTGAACCTTTATGTTTCTAGACTGAAAATGGCTCAGCTGTAAAATCAGACTTCACAGCCCAAGGCCAAGTGATCACAAGGATCTTTAAAGCAAAAGCAGAGAATCTGGGATCAGCACCACTGGCTTGTGATCCATGGTGGGCTTAAAATTCTTCTTTGAATCAATCCTTGGAAGGCACCTAAGAGAGGAAGGCACGCTTCAACTCATGACACACAGGCCATCCTTCTGCTAAGAAATGCATAGTTGTTCCCAAATTCTAAAAGGCAGAAAACTACTTCTCTTCCTTCATGAGCAATAGGAATGTCACGTGGATAACGTACACTTTGGAATGAACACACCTCAATCATTTCTGTGGGTTTCATATGACAATCCATGACAAATTTATGTAAATGTAGATTACTAATGAATGACTAGAAGCTTGAAAATACAAGCTTTACTTCCTTTTACTTAATACATTAAAACAATTACCAATCTGCAGGTGGAAAAGTTTACTGCAATTCCTGTTCACTCTACTTAAAAAAATTCACGTTATAATTTCAAAATCTTTTTTGAGAGTCACTTGCCTCTTTTATGGCATTTCAAAGCTCTGGTCCTTGAGCTTTAAAAATAACACTTAGAGTTTATTCTTGCAGGCAAAGAATTCTACTGAGAACTCTTTCAATGTTTGAACAAGCACTGATGAAATGGTGGCAAAACATTCACAGGGCCAGGCTGGCAGTCACGGTTTCACCAGTGCTCCACGAAATTCAGAGTCAGACACGAGACCCCTGCGTGGTTCAGATCTTTTCCAACAGACGGGAGCAGATCTGTCGTGGAGTGTGGGAAGTCTGCCAGCCCTCGAAATCATCAGTGTAGCTGGGGAAAGGAGTCTGAGCTATTGCAACACCTGAAACCAAAAAATGCAGAGCTCGGAGATGGTTCTGAACACATCTAAAGTAAGAGGAATGCAAGCGTTCGGTCCTCATTAGTGTTTCCTGTGTGTATCAATCACAAACGTTAATGTAACTCCTTGGAACGACCGAGCACTGTAAGCACTTTTTGAACTGCAAAATTAAAGATACAGGGGAAAAAAAGCTCTTGCATAGCACGAAGATAAAAGGTTTCCTTCTGAATTCAGCTTCTATTAACACTTGCACCTGGTGCTTACATAATTAAATGCAGAAAACAACAATTGTACCCCAAGAAAAGCTTAATTAGATTAGGCGTGTAGTAACAAATGCAAAATTGCCATCATTAGTACGTCAGTGTACTGCAAATGGAAACGCTGAACTGCCAAGCCCACAGCTTAAAAAACTGCCAATTCCCACAGATGAGGAGGAGAAAGCCATTTGCTCGCTTTTGTGATTCCAGGACAACTGCTCATCCAGGTGAGATTTACTGACAAAGGAGCAGGCAGCAGCACCTCTGGCACCTCTTCCCCAAAAATTTGGAAGGTGGACTTCTGTTTGAGGATGTTTTGTGCTACAAAACCAAAACCGGGTTGTGCAGCGTGGGACAAAGCAATGAGCCTAGAGAGCTCTCCTGTGTCCTGAGCCTTTCACAGGCACCTGCTTGGCTCACAGATGAAATACTGGGAAGGACACGACAACTTCCCCATCCCGAAGGAACAGGAATCCTTTAATTTCAGGCCTAAAGCGGTAACAACAACCACCAAAAATCAATTAAGATTCCAGGGAAAATGTTTCAATGGTACAGATGGTGATGCACCGGAAAAGATTGTCTCCAGGAGCTGCAGAGTAAGAAACAAGAACATAAGGAAGAGTTTGACAAGTGTCCCCTAAGAGTGACCTAAGCAAAAGTGATCCTGTCTGATCCAGCTTTGCCTTCCGTGATTATATATAGAATCTTCTAAAATAGCTGGAATACTCTTTCCCAGACCTGCTAAAGACCAGCAGCTGTGATGCCTGTGTGCAGTCACATGAGGGAAAGAAATGATTCCCCTGGTTATAGTCAAACAAGGACTTTTCCAGTTGTCTACCACCATCTTAGGGAGGATTGTGTCCCAAATCCCCAGATCTCAGCACCACGAGAGACCAGACTCAGTAGGACATCATAGCCTTGTGATCCAAAGGTTCCATTTCCCATGCAATGGACATGCTGCTGCGAGGTCCAAACTTACCACTCCAAGTTTGTAGTTCCCTAAATGCCAAGATACTTCAATTTGTCAGGAATTACTGGGAGCTTAAAACGGGTATTTAAACACATTGTATATTTAATCAACTCTCCTCAATTTTTAAATTACAAATATTCCCTCAGTATTAGGGCATTAATTTCATTCCTGGAGACCACAGCAGCCTTCCTGGGGAGTTCATGCCTGCAAAGTTATTTAAACATTACCACTGAAATTGTAAAGCCAAATAAGTCTTGCTCCCAGTGTCTCCCCTGGCAGGGCAGATATTTAACTAGAGCTTGCACCTAAAGCTACATAATATTTAAAGGGCTTTTTGGTCAGAGTTCCAGAGGAGACCTGATACAACTTGTTCAATAAAAAGTGTCAGGTTTTGAAGAACATAAATGGGAAAAACACCTGATTAAGAATTCAGGTTGCTTTTAGTAAACAAACAGCCACGTGTTTGTGGGCAAAGCCGTCACCCACCAGCACGGACTCTGCCTTCCTTGTGCTGCAAAACTGAAAGCCTGAGACCACATCTGGCCCTTGCAAAAGGAAAAATAAGCCTTCCTTTCGTTGGGAAAACCCAGAGAATCACCAGGCAAAGTTGTGGTCTAACCTTAAACTTTACCATGCAAGACAAGAAACAAAACAACAAAAAAAAATAAAATAAATAAAAAAAAATAAAAAAAAAATAAAAAAAAGGAGCCTGGTTTATGGCTTTTGAAGGAAAATCCCTATTGAGATATATGGGGCATGGACAGGATTGTTTCCTGAGAAAGCTACGGATCCATGAGGTTACCCAGCTGTGCAGCCATGAAACATATTCTTCTTGATTAAATAAGGAACTATGGCAACCAAGGGTACCATGGCCTCACATATGCTGTAATAACGAGGCATAACCAAGGGTCCTCTGGGAGCTCTCCCCACTACTGTTAAAGTTTTATAGCGTCAAATTTGGGAGCCAATTTAGAAAAAGAGGGAACCCTATTCAATATCTGATGTGCATTGGTACTTCTTTCCTTTATAATGAAACAATTTCCCCTAAACATTCACATTTTTTATGTTAAAAAAAAATCAACTGCTCCTGCTGAATCAACTCTCAAGGGAGAGAAGATAATAATATCACATATGAACTTCACAGTATTTGCTTAGTATATCCTATTTGCAGATATCATCTTATTTGAATAATCATATGTTTGCAATTTCCCAGCTCCTGGTGAAAAACTGACCTGTCATCAGAGCAAATTTGCTTCAAACCTCACATACGACTGTTATCTGTACCTGTTATTAGGAATATCCATTTTTTTGACACTCTTTCCTCCAGTTATCTCCATATAAACTTACACCTATAAGAGCTCCCAATCTCGGTCCACGGTGCAAACACGGGACTTTTCTTTGCTGTAAAAAATGACTTGAAAGAATTGTCTGATAAATCTGCCAATTCTTTGTCCAGCTGTCATTCCAAAGGAAAAGTTCCGAGCTGCACCTTTTGTTCCCTGGGAGGGCAGGCAGCTCCTGCCTGGAGCGCTAATTGCTTGTAAGCCCAGGGAAGGGGCAAAATTCCACGGCAGCTGGGTTATATCTGGATTGAACAGAGGCCCCATCCTTGGACAAATAATCCCCGTGGAGAAATTATTGCCCAGTCATCGAGGGGGAAGAAATACAAAGAAGGCATAACACCAGGGGTTTTATCCTTTTACAGCAACAATACCCCCTCCATTCCTAAAAGCAGGCGAGGTGACCACTGTGGTACAGCTGGGCTGGGCTAAACATTTTACACTGAAACCATGATGGGAAGACAAACAAAGACGACCACCAAAACTGTAGGTAAGCTTCTCCTTTCCCTTGCAGCAGCTCTGAAATCGGCAGCTCTCTTTCATTTCCTCAGGTAATGAATTCATTTGGCTTGACAAATTCCTGCCTGCTCAGAACACTTCTCCCTTCATCCCAGCACAAAGTGGGGAAAGCACGGAGAGAGTGGCACTGCCAGCGTTTAGGGGCCTAGGATATGATGCAAGAGGAGAAATGCTGGTGACTAGAGCTGTGGTTAAGACATGGAATAAGAATAAAACTGGCAATGAAAGGGCACAGGCAAATTCAAAGAGAGTGAATCTGGGAAGTTGGCCTGGGACTAAAACTAAACCATTTTCCAGTAAAGAAATTGGACAGTGAGCCATGAGCAGAGAGAAACTGCGACTGGCTTGACATGGAGACTAGTTGTGAGAAGTCAGAAAGGGGACACTCAGTCCCTGCAGGGGAGCCCTGAGCCCCAAAACAGGGTCTCCCATCCCCATCTGCCCAGCAGCACAGGAAGGTGTCACTCATCTCTTCCCCTCTGTGCTTGTTTCTGCACCCATCACTCCGCTCTCCATCAGCTTCCTGCTCCTTAATCACATCAAAGCAAACCTTTTTAAGACCACAGTTTGAAATTGTCTAAGCAAAAACGTCTCCCTAAAACCAATCCCTCTTTAATATGTAAATTCAGGCCAGCAGATTTCAGAATGGATGAGAATAAGGGAGCAGTAAATCGTGAAATGAAGGTAGTGGGACTGGGAACAAGTAGAGAAGAAGGTGGGAATTTCAAGGTGCATTTCAGTCTGAAATGATTTATAATGTTGTATTACATCCTGAGCTGATAGACAAGTTCTAGTTTGCAGAATCATTTGGAATTTATCAGACCTACTTTTACAAACATAAGGATTATCATTTCTTTAAAGAACTCAGCCCCTTGTTGCACAGCCTGGGCCTTAAAATTAGAATCCTGACCTTAATCTTCATTCTTATTCTTTTGCTGAAGATAATGCCATTGTTTTGGGAAAGACAAATAGATTACCTATGAAATCTTTAATATTCTTACGAAATCATACACCAAACTGATTAGTACCAGACCAAATACTGGTTTGCAGACCAGAGCTGAAGTACACATGTAAACCTGGGGTCTGCTTTGAGAGAGGAGGATGAGAGAGATGAGGTTCCAGTTGGATGTACAGTTAGAGGAAATATCGTATTCGCACACACATTCAGAGAGACTGTGAACCTCCAGGCAACTTTAATTTGGGCACTTCCTAACTTTAAGTGCTCGGGTTTGCACCTTAATAGCATTCTTTTAAGGTTGTGTGTGTATAATACACTCATAGATCACTCGGCCAAGACATAATTCATTTAATCATCCCCATTTGT
This sequence comes from Cephalopterus ornatus, assembly GCA_013396775.1. Lineage (NCBI taxonomy): Eukaryota > Metazoa > Chordata > Aves > Passeriformes > Cotingidae > Cephalopterus > Cephalopterus ornatus. The sequence goes on from VZRE01014787.1 coordinate 861,729, forward strand.
GAATGATTTGTGAAGCTCACACGAGTTTGTGAAGTTGCAGCCCTGCCCAGTAAAAATTAAAGCAGATGCCTCTGTGAAGCCCAGAGAAACAAGCTGATAATGAAAAAGGAACAGGCTGAACTGTAACAGAAGTGTGACAAAAAATATTTTGTTCTTTGCTACTGTGTATGTAGCCAAAACCACAACACTGCAGATCTGTCAGTCCAAATGGCAAAACTATCATTTTGAATTTTAAAAAGAAAATTAGCTCGAAAAGAAAGTTGAATTAGAAGCCCCACACATTACAAGGCATTTACATAAGAACAAGGAAAAAGATGTAAATTAGATGACTTGGTAGAGAAAAGAACCCCAACTATTCTACACATAATCATAAGGTAGTGTTTTTAATGGAAGAATCATTGAAATTCTTCTGCTTTTAGAAGAGACTAGATTTGATTGATAATAAAATTAGATATTTTCTTAATCCAGAAGAACTCTCTCTATGTCATCAAAGATTTTGAAACACTTTGTTATTAATACCATACAAATTCAAATTAGAAGTAAACAGCCTTTCTCTAACTGAATGAAGAAAAGGCCCAAGTGAGAACAGTGAATCGCTGTGTATTTAGAATTATTAATGGTGGTAGCCTGAAATACATCACATTTTTCCTATATTCTAATTTACTCCCCATTAGTGTAAAAGTGGTTATCCAGGAGTATCTAATTTCCTGTTGGTAGTCCGGCCATTCCCTTAGAGAATGTGCTGTATCACCAATTAAGGTCTAATTGTCAGAAAGTTGCTCCCAGTGGAGTATGTTTTCTCTTTTTTCCAAATATCATCCTGTTCCTACCCATGACACTGGTACAAAAAACTAAAATTCCTCTTCCTTCCAAACGGGAATTAAAATCCCTCTTTGCAAAACTGACTGAGGCGTCCTGAAACCCCAGCAAGTTTTGCTTTGCCTCCAGAGAACTGAATCCTGCTCTTTTCCTTGGACCTTTTGCAAAACAGAGGGTCTCCCTGCCTCATTTTCTCAGCTGGAAAATGGAGGGAACGTTACTTCTGTGTTCACAGAGCAATTAGGTGTGTGGAGCATTTAGATTCTGGGATAATAATGCTCATATGGATGAATTTCATCGCGTGTTTTCTTTCATATCAGCACCGCCAGCAGCAGTTCCTGGCCCTGGTCACTTCACCCCTTAGGTTACTGGTCCCCCCACTACAACTGGTTTTAAAAATCAAGCCTAAATTGCAGGTACAAAGTCATTCAGTCTAAATTTGAAGCCCTAGAAAGGGTGGGGAGGTTTTTTTTATTTGCAGTGTGCCACGTGTCGTTAGAATGAAAACCAGCAACCAGAAGCTGCGCTACCACCCAACATTATCAACTCGAAAAGATGAGCGACTGCAAACACAGACCTGGGAATGCAGGTTTGCCACTGGTGTCTCTGAAAAAGCAGTTCCACCCAGGTCAGAGTTTTTTTAATCCTCCCTTAGCACACCGCCGCAGTTCATTTTCTGTATGATGCCGAAAGCTCACCCCACTTCACACTGACACAGCGTTCCTACAGCCGCAAGGAAGAAGACACGCACACGGGAAAACGAGGGAGGACAGATCTTGCCAAGACTCACCCATCTCGCCATCTACTCTGCTGGAGATTGTCTTGGCTTTTGAAAAGCTGCATGTTGTAATCTGTAAGCGTTTTGCACAGGGAGAAAGAACTTTGGAAAGATGTGATGAGCAAAGAGCAACTCGCAAGTGAGTAGCGAAGCTCTGTGGAAAGAGCAGAAAATCTGAAATAGGAGGTGAGAGGTGAATGCAGACCTGATTTCATACTCCTTCATTCTGTGCAGCAAGAAGAGAGTTGTAAACCCTTTCTGTAATATCTGTAATTTCGATACTTGGGCTTTGCTTGCCTCTACAGCTTAATCCTGGGGTTTATTCAAGATTTTCTCGGAAAATGTAGTGACTAAGAAGTAATTACTTTCATTAGAGACAGAAGGAAGAAACTATTGCAAATTCTTTCCGTGACAGGAGGTGGGGAATTAAGGACTACGGCAATCTCCAGCATCTGCCCTTTGGGGTCAGTACATTATCAGCCAGTGGTGCAGGGATCTTCCCCCTCCTCGGCAGAGATGTGAGTGATACACAACGTCCATATTCTCATTTTACTGGACATGTGCAGATTTTAAAGGAATAATCAGTGAGAATCAGCAAGCAGTTGGTGCCATTTTCCCATGCCTTGCTGCTCACACCTGCATACACATTTGATGTAGATATTAATGAACTTGGGGCCCAGAGATACTTTTAAGGAACTCTCCACTGATTAAGGTCTTTGTTTTGTTTTTAGGCAGAGCAGCGTGAAAGCTTCGGTAAACAGGTTGATATTCAAAAGTGCCTCTCCGTCTACAAGTCAAGTACCTCCACCACTCCTTTATTTCATTTCTTCTATTTATTTTAACACCCCTTGTAAAATCAATCAAAACAATTTTAAATGTTTTAAATTGCATTTGGCATTTTCCTCCTGCTGAAGCCTGGTCCTCCTACAGGACCTCCTTTCCTGCTTCTCCTCAGGACCAGGAAAACAGCAGTAGCTCTTAAATCTGAATAACAGATTTAAAAACCATCACCACCCCCTGTTTGAGCCTAACAAAACATGTCTTTCCTGCAGTGCTCTCTTCATTCCTACCTCACAAAAGGGGCGCTGCCGGGATTGTTGGGCAGGAGACTGAACCACTTTGACAGGTATCCCAATTTACAGACTTTTCTTCAGGGAAACCAACCGAATGCTTAGTTTTAAAAACTGTCTTCTGTAGACTGGCACATATATATATATAGAGAGAGATATAAAATGCCTGACTTACTCTATGTGCCCTTCAGCTACAGGTGGAGAGCGTCAACAGAAGAATCTTCAGATGCTCAAGCAGGGCAATGAAAAATTTGTGTTTTCTGGATGCAAGACACACGTGAGACATCTGCCTGTATGTGGAAAAAGTGTTTAACATTTCTAGAGCACGTGTCCAATTCCTACAGCAGACTGCGAGCTGAGATCTGCCCATTAGGGAAGGGCTGTCATCTCCCACCCCAATTTGCAGCTCTGTCCTACAACATGAAACCAAAAGGAAACAAGAAAAAAACACATTCCTTACAAAACCAGCTGCTTTTTTACCTTGGGTTGTTATCAAGAGCACCACGACCACAAACTAAAGGTCTTTACCAGTGTGAAAAAATTAATGCCCTATTTTATGCATTTATTTATACACACACACAACTAAGTCTGACTTTCTGAAGAGACTGCAAGATCCAGTCACAAATATATATATATATGTAAAATGCATATATATGAAAGTCATGTGCAGGGAGACAGCAGAAAGTGTGGATGTTCATGTTTTAGCTGTGGGTACGTAACACCGTAATTTCCTCATAACGGAATTAAACAAAACAAGGAGAGTCAGTGCCATGGTCTGTCTGAGGCAGAAGAAGGCCTCACATTTAAGTGGGAGCTCAGGGTGTTGTGGACTCAGAACTCAGTAACTGGTGAGGCAAAAATAAAACATCACTTTCTAATGCCTAATTAAGTCAACGCAGCGGCAATGTTCAAAGGCTGATGGCAGCAGGGAATAACTTTGCCTGGACAGTCTAAATTTTAGATTGTTTTCCTGACCAAAACAGTCATGTTCCTGTATCACTAGCTGGGACAGGAGCACCACTTTAAAGAATTACAGACTGAACATGTATTTACCAAAAAAAAAAAACATAATCATATGTCTTGTATCAGTTCCTGTAAATAGCAAAACACAGTTTATTTATTTTTAAAGTAACTGCTGGGAAAGCGTAATTAACAGGATACAATTAGGCAACAACTAAGAAATACTCACAATCAATTCAGAGATTTCCTGTTCATGATTATTACCTATAAGAACGTGTAAAAAGACTGGAGAAAGGAAGCTGGCACCTTATATAGCCAAAGAGCAAAAGATGGACCATATTTTAACAGAAATAAAAAAAGAAACTAGAGTAGAGCACACATTTTAAATACAGCCATGGCAGTTTTTGTTAAGGGTCCTTGGAAATAAACTATGCTTATTTATTTATAGAGCTTTCATCACTGTATCTCTAGATGCACTACAAAATGAGAAAACCCACTACTTTTAATTAAAGCTGAACTAAAATTCCCCTGCAACGACAGAAGGCAAAAGCAAACACAGATTGAAGAAAGAAAAAACATTTCAAGAACAACTGACCTGTAAAGAAAGACTGTGCTTGCATAGGAAGTTTGAATAAATTCTATAAAAGATGTTAAATTACAGAGCAATCTTTTTGCTTTGATCTGATACAACAAAAAGCTCATGAATAACAAGATTTTGGGCTGAACTAAACACCTGGAAAGGGTTACAGCCTACTCTGAGCTACTGGGCTACCAATGGAACTAATATTAGAGTTGTACAGGAAAAAAACCAAAAACATAAATACTAACATTTTAATTGGCTGATGCACTGTCACAGTGGGGGAACTTGTGGATGCAGCCCTCTCAAACCCACTCTATTTACAGAGATGAAAAAGAACAGCGCGCAAATAGTAAAAGGAGATAAAACACTTTAACAACCCTACAGAACTGCAGCAGCAATCTTCCAGCAGAAAGGGATTAATTAGCAACAAAGGCAAATGGCCATTTGCCTTAAAGTATCCGTTCTTGCCCTGATCATTATTTGCCTGGAAAATCTCTGTACCCCCAGAGCTATTATCTAAATGCCTCAGATATGAGGGTGTCCTGTACAAAGCAACCCAAAGCTTGCGGTTGCAGTCCCAGATGAAGCACATTTGTTCCGTGGAGCCATTTGTTGTGAGCACACCCCAATCTGACAAACGCATTTTTGACGCGATGCAAGAACATTCCAACAGATTGGCATTAAAAAAAAAAAAAACAAAACAAAAAAAACACCAAAAAAACCCAACAAAATAATAATGCTTATTTTCTTGATGAAAGAATCCTGTCAGCGCTCCTTCCCCAAACTCTTTCTTCTCCCTCTCAAGGGATGCGTTTCACGTTATGTGCACGTCATGCACAAATTTGAACTTTGGATTTAAACCCTTGCTTCGCTTGCATTTAAATTATGTAAATATCAAACCCAAGCCCTGTGAAATCCAAAACAGGGAGCATCTCGTCCTGGTTCAGGATAAAACAGGCTTGTCTTCTTCCTGTTATACATTTTGAATGGGCTAGGGCAGGGCCAGGCTGGTATTTAAAGTGTTTTCCAGCTACATTGCTACTGCAACTCGTCTCCTTCATGCCTCCAGTTTTCTCTTGTACAACTTCCACTTTTCAGTGTCATGAATATTCATTCACCAGGTAAATTGATGTCAAGTTACTATTCAGGCAGTGCAAAACCTCCTTGCTTTTTTTTTCCTAGAGATTCAACCACCAGAAGGTGGCTGGACATAGTGAGTCCAAGTACCTAAGGCACACCTGCGAGAACAAAAGCTTGATCCCAAGGGGAGGGATGTCAATATATTTGTGTCAGCTGTTCCTTCCTGCCACTACTGACTGGATAATCACCTGTTTTTTGAGCTCATTAGCCTGCAATTAATTGACAAATAGACAGGGTGGCTGCAAGCAGCAGTGACTTTTGCAGCAGCACCTCCCCGGCAGTTCCCCTCTATTTCTGCAGCGGTAGTTCTGGTCTACATTTAAGATATGATAACATACTTATGACTAATTAATTTTTTTAAAGCCCTAGAAAAAACATAGTTACGCTGGCCAATAATGAGAGACAAACAGAGAAGCAGACAGATCTTTTTGGGGCAACCAAGTTAAACTGGGTCCAAACAACACTCCCAAGAAATATAACCTGTCTTCTCTTCGAGTTTGTAAAGATAAAATCACCAGTTTCAAGTACAGAGCTGAAAAAAACAACACTCGTAACACGACACACTGAAAGATGATGTCGCCTTCCCCAATTCCAGCACTGGCAAGAAAATCTCATGAGGAGGAAGAAAATCCAAAATTAAAAATACCCTCAATGTAAGGTCAAAGAAATCAAGCCAATCCAGAAATCAGCACGCAACAAGAACTTGATTGCAGTCAGCAAACGAAATAAAGAAGAAGCAAACCACAAGGAAAATAACTGACAATGAGGTGGGGCATAAAATCTTTAAAAACCCCACAGATTACCCTCAACATAAAGGAGGAGAAATCTCAGCTCTTGCTCACTTTGCTTTAACAAAGTGCATAAAATCACACGCTTTCATTCCTTGACAAAAACTGTAAAAGAAGGTAAGGACGAAAGATTGCCATGCAAAATAGGACATTTCGATTTCTCAAGTCAAAACTTCATGACACATTTTTTAAAAGTGGTCACTGTTCCTCAAAATACCAAGTGGTTTTCCTCAGTCCCTCCAAATGCAGGTTATTTTCTTTATAATTTTCACCTTTGCACTGTTGAACATAATGGGACAAGTAATACATGATGCACAAATAAGTCATAATGCTCCATGCAAGTTATTAGCAGTGAAATGCTGAATGTGTGATAAATCTAGACCTGAAAGTGAAATATGCCTGCTAATTAAAAATCAATTATTAAAACCAGTAAAGAATGAAAAAGAAAAAAGGCTCACTCACCAAACTCATAATGAAATCCTGGGAACTTCAGAGTTATTTGAAAAGCAGAAAGAAACCTTCAACATCTATATTTAACTAAAGACTCTATCGTGGGTTTCTCGATTTTACGATGAAACAGTTCTGTGAAAAATTGTTTCTTGTATCTTTTGTGCTTTTATCTCTTCATTCCAAATGGTCACGAACATGAATAGACAGCATTTAAATGGGGAATGCAAGAACAAACCATTACTCTGGCTCTGGGAAATCAAAGTACATGGATGGCCTGATGTGGCCCCGAGGTGACACAGAGATGATAAGCCCAAAACTACCAGCCCCTGAACTTAGATCCAAGTGCAAGATGTTTACCCAACAATGTTGTTCAGTGACAGCTCTTTTACAGCTAGATGGTTTTAACACACACAAACTTAGACCAGGGTTTGCAAATAACTGTTTTCAACCAATTTATGTTCAGTTCTGGAAAGATTTCAAACACAGAACAGCTCAGAAGCAGCTCAAAATCACAACACCTGTTGCACAAGCTTGGACAAGCAGAAATTTCCAGTTTCCTTTTTCTGTAAATCTAAGATATGTTATTCATACCCCCAGCAGTGACAGAGAGATTAAATTAATGAGCATTACTGAAGAGATCTGAATCCCATTATTGGAGAAACTACACTGGTATTACGCATTATCATAAATATTCAGCATCTGCAATCAAAAGAAGGCTTTGGTGTTTACGTATATAATAAAGTTTTAATAATTCGCTATCAATATTTCACGCGGAGTGCTGCCACCTCTTCCTTCTGGATAAAGGAAAAAATACATCCAGCATTTAAAATCCACAACCACTCAACTGGGAATGAAAAAAATCCCTTGTACAGAGAAATGCCTGTGGCCGGTATTTTTCCAAGAGCTCCGGGTTCCATCCACCTGTGGAAGGCGGCTGGGGGCCTCCATTTTGTGTCTCCCCCTGGGCAAGCTCGAGCCTGCAGACCCCACACACCCTCCCCTACTCCCAAACATTCACCCCGTGGTGCCTGCACAAAATCTGGAGTACTTTGGCTATGAAATTCTCAGGGTCTTTCCTCAGAAAACTGGGAAAACTCAAGCGAGTGTTCCCTGAGGACGTGTCGGCCGCCCCACCCAAGGGCAGCTCATGGCACCTCCAGAGCGCGAACGCAGCCCCTCAGACATCGGCAGTCACACTCTAAGCCATAAAACCCTCACATTTGGTATTTTACCTGTCTCACAAGCAAGGGGGTACGTTGTTATCCTTCCACTGGACATTAAAGGGTGTGGGATCGGGGTTCTGGGCACGGAGGCTGCAGCCGATCCCCCTGTGGCCGCCCCCAGCCTGCCGCAGCCGGATCCCTGAGGGACCCACCGCCCGCCCAAACCCAGCCTGCCACAGCAGCTTCCCAAAGGTCCTGAGGGCACTTGTGTTGAAAATGGCACTAAAAGCCCCAAAGGGGACACTGGGGGACAGCAGGGACATTGGGGACACAGGATAGGGACAGTGGGGACAGTGGGGATGGAGAAGCCAAGGAGAAGAGAAGCAGAAGAAGCCTCCCCTGGGCTGCCACCCCCTCAGCCCGCCCTGAGGGGTGGGAGACCAAAGAGCCCGTGGCAGGAGGGGGACGGCAGGAATTTCAACTGCCAATATATTCCTTTCAACACATAAAATACAGGGAAAATCCCAACTTGACCCACAGCACAGGTTCATCCCAACTGCTGCAGAGGGAGAGCCACATTATCAAGTGCCACGCTGAGCAGATATCAACTTCTGAAGTACAGTCCAGCTGAACAAATACCACGGAAAGTTAATAGCCAAATCCTTTCAGCAGCAGCAGTGCTCTGGGAACCTGATTGGAATTTGAACATTTGCATTGATTTATAATTTATTTTTTTTTTCCATGTTACCAGCTGGGAGCAAGCGCTGGAGCGGAGGAACAGGAACAGCTCTGCAGAAGCAGGAACAGCTAGGGAAGGATTACCTCCGAAAGGATTATCTTTTAAACAAAGAAAAATTTGGTATACTGCAAACAACTAACTCAAATCAAAAGAAACAGATTAATCCAACAGGATTAACAGGTAAGGCTGCCCTGTACTTTAATGTCCACACACACAGCTGAGGAGCGTGAAGGGTTTTATTAAAGGTGCAGTTCTGAAGCACCTTTTCATGGTCCAAAATAAGGGCTGCCTGTTCAGCTAAGACAAAAGCTTTGACAACTTATCCTGCAGCCTCCCAAGCAACAGAGATCTCCTGTCTTTTTACAGAGCCCTTTCCTTTACCCTTACATATGTAAGCTCTGATCATCCAGTCCTTTTAACTCCCGCCAGGAAGGAAGATTAGTCGCTGCCTGCACCGCTCCTGCGCTGTGAAATTTCCAGAACTGAGCACTTTTACTTCCCTCTGGGAGGCAGGGGAAGGCACAGAAAACTGAGATCAAGCTCCTCGTGGGTTTTTCTTTCCTGAATTGTTAACACTCACGTAAGCTTTCATGGACCATGGTACTACAGCATTACAAAAAGCAAAACAGCATCGATTTACCAAAAAAAAACAACCCAGCATCCACGTATTTGGAAACAATACACACTCTATGTGCTTGAGCATCCCTGCCTTACTAGTAGACATGTTGGTAGTGTCTCGTACCTGCAGCAAAGATTTGTATTGAAAGCTCTTTGAGTATTCTGGCAAACAGAACGAGGTAAGCAACCAAGTTGGAAACATAAATTATTTTTTTTTTAAAAGCTCGAAGACAAAGCCTCATTCATTTACTAAAATTATTTTTACCGTGTTTTAATGATTTCTTTTAAAACTGTTTATTTAACACATATTTGACGTTCCCCTGGGGTAAATTAAAAATCTTAGATACTTAAAAACACACCATAAGGCAGTTCAGTTCCCTTCTGTTTCACTCAGCCTCACATTCAGGTCAGCCCCCACCCTAATCCAGAGGTGACACCGAATTCAGCAGCAGCCACAAACCTTGCCTCTTGATGATATGAAAGATTATCAACTCTGGTGAGTTTTCCCATCTAATAATTTTACATTTTCAACTTCTGAACTTACCACCTATTATTTTATAACCAACTAATCGCTACACTGGTCCAGCATGTATTTCACAGTTATTTAAAAGTAAATTCAGCATTAAGCACAGACTCACCTCCTCCACCTCCAAGAAGGCTGGAATTAGCTGCAAGAAAAACAAAAGCAGAATCATTAGCATTGAACTTCTAAAATACAGATAGAACCAAACCAGAAGATGTTTCTCATGAGATTTTCCATTGTTTCAGTAACTTTGCTACTCTTCACTTACCCGAAAACATTTAATGCAAAAACAACCATTTATGTAAATTGCAATTGCAGTCTTTACCTTCGCAAAATCTCTGAGTGTAATAAATAAATAAAACAATAATACAACTACCAAAGCTAATGCATTGAATAGCTCATGAAATTACAACCTGTCACTTACAATTCTATAAACCATATTCCTTTGTGATCACCGAATGAACTAAAAAGAATTTATTGCAGAGAAACTTCAGTAGACTTTGATGGAACTTTTGATTAGCTCTCCTTGTTTTCTATGCCATGGGACCCTTGAGGATGAGAAACCCTGGCCCTGTTGATATAAAAGGGTGTTTTGCCACTGTAGGCAATTAATTTGGGATTTCCCTCAGCCTGCTTAATTGCCTCTGCACCGTAACCATCCGGCTACCCAGGCCAGAAGCTGATAAATCACTTATGGAAAGCAATTTTCAGAGCGTGGTGATACAAGATGGTCCTTCGAATTAAGCTTGCACAACTGGAGCCAAGCCAAACATTCTCCTTTCACTGTCTAGGCAGAAACAGAAGGGAAGCCCAAGCCTCTAAACCTGCCCTTTTGGGATGTGTGGGAAACAAATCCTTGTTGTATGGGAATGTAGATAAAACACAGTATAAAAGCAAGAGCATAAGGTACGGACACAGGTATTTCTTATTGCTTCCTGATGAGTGAAGGAGAAGTGACACCTCAAACCATGTCCTGCTCCAAGACAAGGGTAGATGGCAAGGCACAGAGAATACATTAGGTAATTTTCTATATGTTGTTGTATCTATTATTTTCCTCTGCTTCCTGAATAGAAGTCCTTAAACAGCAAATTCCCTGCTGTTGGGGTTTTCTTCCCATCACTTTCTTAATACTTTTATTCACATAAAATTGAGACAGTTGTCTTTGTCTGCTTCATTTCTTTTTCAGGTATTCTACAAACACCTTTGACTCAACATCCAACTTCAGCTCAACCATTTGCAGTCAGCTTTCCCTGACACTGCAGTAAAAATGTCTTCCTCAGAAAGCTGGATTTTCCACTGAAATACTACACCCAAGATTCATGATTTTTAAAAGCAGCATATACCAATTAATACTATTATCTCACAGTGACTCAAAAAGTACCTCTGTGTTAGTCAAAATGCAATGTTCTTTACAGAAATAAATGAGCAGTTTCATAGCCAGCACAGCTGACCATATCAAATCCAAGTAAACTGCAAGCTAAGTTAGTTATCCAGCCTAGGATTAGTTGTTCCTACACTCACTGAGGGAATGAATCAAGACCAGGATTCAGAGAGATGTTCTTGAGCATTTTTCTGGTCCAAGTCTGGTTCTAATACTCTGGAAGATTAGATGGAGGAAAATGAGGCAAACTGTTTCAGAAACAAAGTAATTTGGGGCCATTCTGAAAGAAATGCATGCTTGGAGACACAGAAAGTTTGGAGAAACAGGCACAAAATGGAAAATTTTACAGAAAAGAGCAACACAATCATCCATGTGTGATGGAAATCTCTTGGCTCTCCACTTTAAAGTGCTAGCAGGGAACAAATATTGCCATATATAAAATGCCTTTGACAAAGATATGATGGCAGTAGCGATAAATGTGTGCAGACGTATTGCAAAGAAGGCCACTGCATGTCAGTCTTCCTGTATTCACCTGTTCTTGCCCTCACTGAAATTCACAATTAAACAAAGATACAAATTAAAAACAGCCCAGTGTACTTTCACAGCAGTATCCAAAGGCCTCCTGCAACAGGTAACATCACCTTCCCTGCAGTAACAAGTGTTTATCTGCAACAGAAATCAGCAGGGCTCCTATCAGGAGAAAATAAAAGTAAAACAAAGTGTCGTCTACTGCCATGAGCCTTCTATTCCAGCTCTTTTTTTTTCTGGCACTGCAGAATACACCTACAATTACCATTCTAATTCTTGCATGAGTCAAATTCTAGGATTTCTGTTCTTATGTTTCAGAGACCCCAGACACAAAGCTAAAACCTGTTACATCTCACTGTGACCAAAGTTTCCACTGCTAAAAAAAGCTTCTTGGGATATCCAGCCAACATTCCCACTGCAAACTCTCGTTCAATGGCTTCTCGGAGAATTATGTTTCTCTCATTAAGTTCTCCTGACAATGTTCATCTTTCCATTATGTTCTAAAACTTCTTAATAACATATAATATAAGTCAGCACCACGCACTTCTCTATAGAAACAGCAAAAACAGTTCAAACAGATTTTTGGCTGCAGTGCATCTACTCCAGCTATTGAAATTGCAGTAATAATTCATGGGCACTTTTTTTAAAAGAATTCTGCTTGCATAATAGAAAGGGAACCAAACCATTTTCCTATGATTCCAGGAAAGAACAGATTATATTTACAGCCTCATTTCTAGAAAACGTGTCACTCAAAAAGCAGGAACTTGCAGGTTTTTCCACCTGTCCCCGAAAGGTTCAATAAAACCCACCTCTCTCTCCATCTCTGGGAAAGCCTTGCCATGACAGAAGTAACTTGTCACTTAGCACCTCATGAATATTGTCCCAGCCAGAGCTCCTCCGGGAGGTCAGCGCAGCCCCACGGCTGCAATCACATCACATCATGTTGGAGCAAGCAGGGCCTCTCCTCTCAGTCAGTCCCTCTGTGTTTATCTACAGCTGCGTTTTGTCCGTCAGTGCTCCCAGACAATCCGGCCTTGGAAAACACTTTGGAAGCAGGCCCTGCTGTAGAGGCTCAGCTGTGGGTTGACTCTGAGCAACCTGGTCTAGTGGAAGGTGTCCCTGCCCACAGCGGGAGAGCTGGAACGAGATGTTCTTTAAGGTCCCTTCCAACCCAAACCATTCCATGATTCTGTGGTTGTAGATTGTAAATCCATCCTGAATAACCCCTTGTCCTTATTTCCCTATTCCAGAGCTGAACAAAATTCTTGGAGTGAGAGGAAACACTGAATTGCTACCAAGTTACCAAGGCAAAGAACACTAAAAGAGAACAAACAAGAGGAGCTCCAAAGAACTGTGAGGTAAAGCCTTCTTGCACCTCATTTCATTGCCCGTGTCACCCTTCCAAACTGACCCTGCCCAACCTTTCCAAAATTGCCTCCTTAACAACTGCAGTCCACAACAGATTCCTGGGCATTAACTCTGAAAATCCACTCGCAACACAAACCCTGAAATATTACTTTAGTACGTACACAGAGCGGTCAGGCAGCCGGCAGAGCGTGGACTGCCTCGCCAGACTGATCGAGCCCCATCCAAAAGAGCTCCCTGGGAGATGGACCACAAGAGGCAGCAGAGGTGAGAGCTCACCTAATTCTAAATATTCTTCCCTGCATCAGTAACATAGGCTTCAATAAAAATTAATAATAGAGGAAGAGGAAGGGGAAGGGAAAAATTTAAAGTAAGCTTAGTTGCTGACTATGGAATACCCACAATGAAAACTCAAGTTACTAAAATGCACCAATTTTAATAATGAATACACCAGTGTATTTGACAAAGAAGCACTGGACATGAATGGGTTTAAATCTCAGGCTTCTTAATGAGTTACATCCTACACCTTTCCAACAATTTTTTGACTGAATAAGCAGAGCAGGAACTCTGGCGCAGGTATTAACATTTTCCTCGCTGTTCTCTTTCCAACAACGTTCTTTGCCAAAAACGGAGGTTATTTGAAATTTAGTGGAGAGCAAACGGGTGCTGAAGGAGTTCCCCTCAAATGAAACTGAAAATCTTTCTGTGCTGATAACCAAAAGCTGAAGAAGGATGTGTGTACGGGTTGGTTAAACAGACATTTGCAGACACAGAATCAGTTTTTCTGCTGTCAGTTCTGCCGAATGTAGAGAACAGGGAAGATGTGAATAGCAAATTTTGTGATGTCTCTGGAGATAACACACTTTTAGCTTTGTTAACAACATAGCTGAATAACTCTGGGTACTTTTTGTTGGCATATATACTCATCTGACAACATTTTAAAAACGTAAATTCTTCTGGGAACATGTCTTTGTCAAGTATTAATGGCACTAGTAACTTAAATTGACATCTATGTCATGCAGCCATGCATCTGTCAGTATAATAAAAGTATACTCTTAAAAGATTACTTGATATTGTCTGACTTTGGCAGCAGATGTTTGAGCTTATTTTGATGTAAAAAAGATTGAATATTTTTGTCAATACTTTCTAATTGTGAAATTTATTCAAGGAGACATCTTTATAACTGGCAGTATCGTAAGATGCAAGGCATTCTATTGCCTCAGACACCATTTTTATTCATCAATAAAACATCATAACAGGCAGCTGGTGAGCAGAGCACCAGTAATTTATGGAATGGGAAGCTACACTTCTCATACATGTTTTGTGAGACATCCTTACCTGCCACTGCATTTTGTTTCATCTTCTCTCAGGAAAGCAGAGAGAACAAAGAGGAGTGAGATAACAACTGCACCTCGTACATCCAACCATTTTTAACAGGAGATGTGTTTGGCTGCCTTGGAGTAAAAAGCTTTAGGCTCAAAGAACATGAGGTAATTTTGAAGTAGGTATAGCAAGTAAAATACAGCCAACACACACTGTACTATAGCCCCCGCTCTAATTAACTTTGCTCAGAATGTTTCCTTGCATACAAAGCCCCAGCAATCAGGAGAGGTAAAATAACATTATAACAGACTGGGCCACGTTGGCACAGTTATATAAGTGCCTAATGATGGAAAACAGAGACCACTGGCAATCAGAACACCACTAGGCCTTCAAAATAAGATTGACTTAAAGCCTTTGGGCACATCAGTAAAGTTCCACCATTAGCATCTTCTGACACCCATATGCCTCCTGCAAATACCGTCAGATACTCTCATACCCACTCAAAGAGACTTGAGCTTCACATATTAAGAAATCTCCTCCTCTTCTGCCCACAGAACCCTCTGCAAACAGAAGCGAACATCTACCCAGACTTATTTTATTGCTAATAAAAAGTACCAGCTTCAAGCTGTCTTTGTGCAAAGCCAGGATCTCCAGAAGCACGACCAAACAACTCGGCTCATCGAGCTTCCACCACCTCTGCGTTAGCAAAACAGAGGATTTGGGAGACAACAGAAAGGGATCGGATTTCCCAATCCTCACTTTTCATTTCCCCAGGCACTGAAAGTGCACGGCACAAGTTTGTCCCACTTCAGAGGTAAATCAAATCTGTGCAATTGGGAGCACAGGCGTTGCATTGGGAACCAATCAAACGGATCGTGGCTCACTTGTCATGCAACCTGTGCTGCTCTGTCCCCTGCCCCCCCTCACAATTCCTGTACAGAGAACAAATCGTTAAAACCAAGTTCTGCCACCTTTGCAAATAAAGTAGCCATTATCTCCAATTTCAAGCTTGTAAAGGGTATTTCATAGGTAGATTAAGGGGGAAAAAATAATCGGCGTACTAGTAAGTGCTCTGGAGTTGATCCTGTCAAGGAAATTGCCTTCACAACATTCTGAATTCAATAAGGAAACAATAACTGTCATAACTCCTCGGTTATTTTTCTTCTTCTAATACATTACCAACTCAATACATAATGTGCATTTATGCAACGAAGTTATTTTTAAAAGTTATACATTACATCCATTAAGCTTAATCAGTCATATGTAAAGCGTGTCTGAAATCTGATACAAAGAGTAAAAAAAAAAAAAAAAAAAAAAAAAAAACAAAAAACCACCAAACCCATGGCAGGCAAAGCAGCACGGGGTGGAAATGAGCACATAGCTATCAGGCTGGCATTTACAATTTAGAGTACATTGGAGGCATAACTTCAAAGCAGAGGGAGCAAAGTGACAGGTTTTTTTTTTTTACCACACAGCGAAATACAGTAATTGCTTTAATGCAGGGTGAGAGAAAATTAACAAAAATTGAGGTTGACTAGCACATCCTGAGAAAAACCCGGGAGAAAAGGTGCTTGGCCCAAGTACTTCCTAAACTCTGCTGTTTAAACTTCCATATGGACTGGAGTTTAGACTCCAGCTTTAAAAGAAGCCTAAACTTTGCAGTAGCCTGAGGACTCCAAATCACCACAATTGCTTCTTGGAGGGGAAGTCAGACAACCACAACAAAAAAATGTAACTTAAAAGAACATCCCCCCCAAAAAACCCTGTTTTTAAGAACAATATTCATCAGACCTTCAGTCCCAAAGGCAACGCCACTAAACGTTTCCGGGTGAAACCCCTCAAAACCAGCAGTTCACACTTTCATACCAATGAAATCCATACCCTTCGTGCCCATGCACTGGTGTTATTTTCAGGGCAGAATAACGAGGAAAATAATATTCAGCCAATTCCTCACCTCACAGTTTAGGCCACTTGTGTGGTTTGTAAATGTAACATTAAAGGGAATCAAAGTGCTGCAGGATATAATTAATCCACTTAAGTAGGATCACCATCAATATTTAAAAGCCTATGCAAAACAGAGCAAGAGGTGGTCTTAAGTTCTACCTGCACAATGAGAAGAGTAGTTTTGGTAGCAATTATTTCAAAATAATTACTGACATTTATATAAGTAATGCATCTTTCCAGTATCCCAAAGGTACTAGAGCATATTATCTGGAAAACAGAAAAAAAAATCAGAGTGAAGCTTCTTTGAGTTTTCTTTTCTTTTGTCCTTTCAGAATTACAGCCAGCTCAGAACCTTCCAAAGTCTACCTGTGCACAAGAACTTTACCTGATGAGCTTTTTCTTCTATTTTTTAATTTTTAAAACGTTGGTGTGGTACTTATGGTGTGGCTAATCACAACATTTTCATTTCAATTTCCTTCTCTGGGAAATAACTGCCTAATATATGACTTCTAGAAGGAAAAAACGTCAGGTTGCAAAAACTTTTAATAAAGCAACAATTACCTTCAGAAAACCAAAACGAAATCCAAAGGTGACAGTGCTGAAACATTAATATTCAACATCCAGGTTTCAAAAAAAAATTAAAAAAAGCTCTAACTTGTTGTGAAATCAAAGGCCACAGCTGAAAAGAAGCACCCTGGGGCCTCGCCCTGCCGTTTTTCCACGAGGTAACCAGCAGGAAGAGTTTCCCTGTGGTGCAGGGCACACCCTGAGCTGCTCCTGGGTTTGCTCACAGGCAGGGTCAGCCCTGGCTCCAGCTGCAAGTGGTACAAGCCCCCAGCACTGCTTTTCTTAGGGTATTGACACTCAGGAACAACATTCAGCTTAAAAAAAGAAGGAAAAAAAAAAAAAGGGGGGAAAAAGGCGCACCTGATGCCCCCCTACCAAAAAAAAAAACAGCCCTGGTGTTTTTTTGTCATCTGTTGTGTTTGGTTGTTTGGGGTTTTTTTTTCCCCAGCTACAGAGACAAGACTTCACTTGCAAATTTTACCTCAAAGTTAGAGGAAGGCAAGGTGTTATTGCACTGTTTTTGCAAGAGCAGCTTGGAAGGAAGATTTTGACAATGAATTACAAGCTCCTGCAAGCAACGAGCGCGGACTTGCAGGATCTGAGGAGGCTGCAAAGCACCGGAGGAAGGTCTGCTTTAAAATGCATCCAACTGGGTGAGCACAACATGCTCTGCATGTGAAAATGTTGCATCACCTCTCCAGTGATCCTTTCTTTATATAGCCTGAAAGTTGAGGCAGCTCCTACTGTGGTCAGTGGGAGCCACATGACAGGAGAAGCAGAGAATCTGGTTATGCATTTGACTTTTTAAGGTTTTCAAGCACAGGCCCAAACTGTTGCTATAGGGCTAAATATTTGTGTAACGACGGTCACGTCACGTATATTCCCTTTGTAAGACAAAGTGGATCTTAATAACCTCAGTATTTCAGTCAGACCAGGAATAATGCACTTCAGCAAAATATGGACTGGACATTGCATGCTGTCCCTAGGAATATTGTCCCAAATATTTCTACACACTGCTGTCAGATATACTATCCGTACTTTATCTTCACTGTCTGTTTCAAAACACCATAAAAGGCAGAAAGAATAAAATGTAGCTATCAACTTACTCTACCAGAGACATCAGAAATTGCCCCTTTTATGATAAAAGTAAGTCAGCTTAGTCAGAGGAGAGATCGATTATCCCCTCCATTTTACTGTTCCTGGAACGGATAGTCCATGACACAGCTTAAAGTGGAGAAACGTAAGCTAAAGTTTGAAAAAATACAGGGGGTCGGGGGGGGGGAATAAATAAATTTCTGTCAGCTTCCCATTTTCCCATGCTCTGAAAACTTTAAAAACTCCATTCGGGAGCTTTAAAGAAAAGAGAGATCACAAGTAATCGAAATGATGTGAAGGCCCTGGAGATACTTCCAAAGGCGTGACAGAGCCAGGAGCCCACAGGAAATCCCTGGCCATGACAGGTTTCAGATGCTGGGGGACAATTCTTTGTTCCTGTCAGCTTCTGCAGGGTTTCTAATCTTTCCAAGCTGCAGAAGCTCACGGTTCAGGACTCATCTCGCCAACCATCAGGTCAGATCCGTGCTGTGCATTTACTTTCCTACCAAGAAGCACCTTGCCCCTAATTTCCCTGCTCAGAAGCTCCTTGAGTACCCCGTGGCTGCCTGAGAAATAAAAGCGCGGAGTCAATGTGTTATACTCTCAAGGGTCCCTCTTTAACACTAAGATTACAGGCACTTCTTAATGATGGAGATTAAAGCCATTACCCCCCAAAAATTGCAGTAAATAGGCACTGGTGTTACAAGATTGAGCATGAGAGCAGATAAAATCTTGCAGAAGCAGCACTAAGGGTTTGATGAAAAACTTGAATGGGGTCAGGTTGGACAAGAAGCCTTGAGTTTCTGTGCAGCACAACGGGAGGGCAGGGTGCCTTGGTGGCCCACGCCAGTAATGCCAAGCAGACAGAGAAATGATCACCAAGCTGCAACACCTGATCAGTGACTTCATCCTCTGTGCACCAGCGTGCCATCCTTAAAATCTCCCGCCCTTGCTTCCTGCTGATCCCACTGATCCATTTAGATAGGGGAATGCTGCCTGTATCCAGCAGGGCCCATGATTACCTTGCCATTGAGGGCCATTCCCAGTTAGACAACATATTTCAGCTGTCTGGAGAGGACATGACTTTTGGATGCAGCTCAGAAGATCACAGGTGCAAGGCTCATTCCCCTGCGTCACAGGGAGAGCCAAGCACTGACCGGCATCCCAGGGGACACCTGTGTTTTTGTGAGCTCAAGATGGATGATGTGAATCCACCCCTGCACTGGCAAAGGTGCTTGTGGTTAACTCACCATCATCATCACCAGCACTTCCACCACAAATCCTTTCAGCTGCAACCTGCAAGAACTGCTCCTGCTTGCTATTTTCATGAGTATTTTCTTTCATTGCCTCTGGTAACAGTTTATCCACTGATTCAAGAGTGTGAGAAACAAAATAACCCTCTCTGCCTAGGCCACAACTCAATCACAAACTATTTTGTGTATCATACAACATACTCTCACTGGGAGCCTCAACAAAAAGGACTCACAAATCAGAGCTTAGGACTAAAAAAACAGATTTAAAAAAAAAAACAATTCCTACAAACAATTCCTCCAGACAAATAGACCAAAGAGTAATATGGGAAAGCTGATTAATCACTTCAAAGTATCCTCCTCAATTTTTCATTTTTTTCCCTATTTCTGAGCATTTTTTAAAGTGTTGCTCAAATAAGGACTGCTATGGTTTTGGTTTACCAATCTTTCTGTAAGGCAAAAAGGGAAAGAAATGCATGTAGCACAAAAACCACTCTGGGATGAATGTGTGCCGTCCAAGTTGAATCATTTTTCTCCCAAATGTTGCACTTCCTGAAACCATGAGTTAACATTTTAATAACCCATGAGTTAATATTTTAATGGGTTGTTATTCCTTTTATACTTCAACAAGGAAAATTCAAAGTCTTAAGAAAGTCCAAGCTTTCACACAGACCTTTTGAATCCAGCATGTAACTCCCAGTGATCCATTCCACATCTAGGGAGCACAAACAGGGATGCAATAATCTAATCTGTGCAGAGCAAACACTTTCATTTCATTATTCTAATACTGCTGGAGTGATTTATGAGGCAGCTGAGCACTTCTGAAAAATGTACTAAGAAAACAAAGACAAAATTAGGCAAAGTACAAACGTTATTTATACGATTACAGAGACCAGCAATGTCAAAGGATATTAGAGGCATCTGAGGCCATATATAAGCACATCTGTGAGGCAGGTAAAGCATGTTTTTATAGCTGCTCACAAAAAGAAAAAGATGAATCATCTTTTAAAGCTCTCTATAAAATTACTTCTCTAGTGGCAATTAATAGAGAGAGGCCCCAGAACACCAGTCACGTGCTCTAATCATCAGGGAGGACAAATTAAATGACAATAAAACCCCCGAAACTTTACTTAATATGGAAAATTGTATTTTCTCTTTAAAAGCAGCCGCAGCCACCTCATCCTCCATAAGCACATTAGCAAAGAAACAGTTCAGTGGAGCTGGAGATCTTCTGTCCCTGAAGCATCAGGTGGGTAGATTACAGCCCAAATCCCGCACGAGTAAATACATTCCATAAGTTTATCGTCATTATTTGCAGGAAAAGATGCCCCCTTAATTCATGTATTACCTTTCAGGAAAAAAGTGCCGCGTTAATTCACCTCTAAAAACGCTGTGATCTAAGAATGTCACTTGCAAAACCCACAAACGGTCCGAAAATGTTACCAGGACACGTCAGAGGCAGCAAAACCCGCAGTGCTCTGGCTGGAAGAAGGGACTGCACAGCTTTCCTTCCCCTGAAGTCCCACTCTGTTCTTTATACTTCAAACAAATTAAATCTACTGCAATTAATGATTATAGTTTTTCCTTCAATCAGCCCATGCTCCTCTAGGAAATTAACTTAGCTATTAAAAGCCTAAAGGCTGGAAAGGAACCTAGTTAGATGAGTTTTACCTCCTCTGTATTGCCTGTGTAATCAAATGCAGTTTCCCCACCAGTTTAATTCTAATCAGTTTAATTACTGAAAATTACAACAGAAAAAAAAAACAACCCAACAAAAAACCTTTACTTCTTATACCAGAACAAAGGAGAAAAGCTACACGTGGTAGGAAAAATAACTGGGTGGTAACACTTGGATGCTGCACGTGAGGGAGAGGAAATGACCAAAAATAAAGGCAAATTCCAATATTCCTTAGGCAACAGACTGAGGAGGTGGAGGTGGAGCTACAAGCCAAGAATAAAACTCAGCACAGGCAACTTCCAAGGTGTGGAACTGGGGGGAAGAGTTTATTACTTCAGTGTTACTTCAGTGTTACAACACCTTCATTACACGGGACTTGTGTAGACCCACCGGGTCCTGACCTGTATTTCCTACCTGCTCTTTTGGCCCAGTGTAAAAGTCTTTTTGCTGCAATATAAAAATAGTGAGATGAAAGGTGTCTTAGGCAAGTCTGTTAGAAAGACACAGCACTAACACAGAAATATTTAGAGAGTAAGTAGGTTTCCTTCACTTGATTTCCACAGCAAAAGTATTTCTTACTGTTACGACACTCCCTGTTTAAAAAGGAATTATTTCGTGGTGTGTTCCTCTCACCTCTTGCCACAAGGAAACAGAAACAGCTGATCAGAGCAGTTCAAGGCGAAATCACGCCTTTATTTCTTCTGAAATATCCCACACATAAAACAAATCGGTTCCTTGATTGTATCTAATTTCTAATTTATCATTTCTCCTCTTTGGCCACAACAGCTTTGCTGTCTACTTGACAATTTTAAGGATCTCAACCAAGGCCACTTTAAATCTTCTCCATCCAGATGACTAATCTCGAGTAATCCCATTTGAACTGCTAGTTTACATTCTACTAATACTGCAAAGCCATCTGATCCGTGCAAGGAAGGGAACATGCTGGTGACTCTTACTACAAGGCATCGTGATCCCTGTACAAGCAGAACTGCCATAAATCAAGGATTGGTGTAAGAGAGAGACGAGCATTTAAAAGGCTAAAAATACGCAGAACAAATTATTTTATTTTTGCTGAGTTCACCAATCAGCCAGCCTTGTGTTTTGTGATGTGTGCTGCAGAAAAGGGGGGTTCTGGCTCACCACAAAAAATCGCGATCCTTCTCCAGAGAGGAAACTTCTTAAATCCAAGGCAGGTTTTCAACTAATTATGCTCGCAAACTCTTAATAATGGGAACTGTGGGAAGCAGTGGGTGGAGAGAATGCCACAGCAGGGCTTAGAAGCACCCTGGGATCTGCACAGAAACATGGAAAGGTGAACTATACAGGCTTCAACCACAGGCAAATCGTGTGTGTTCCAAGAGAAATATGTCAGAACCCGTGCTCTTCACAAGGTCCCCTTCGGTGCCAAGATGTCTGTGGCCACGAGGGCTTTAAAAATTCCCTCAGTTTGTAAGGAAGTGCAGACAGCAGCAGCATCTTGCTGAGCAAACGCACCAAGGGCTGTGTCTGAGTCTACAAAGCTCTCCTGGAGGGATGTGTAATCAAGGAGATGGAGACGGGAACTCCCAGGGTGGAGAATCGGGATACTTGTGCTAAATGCAAGTCACTTATCCACCACCTTTGTTCAAAAAGACCTGGCTTTGAAGGTTTTCAAGGCTCTAGTGTTAATCTGATCAAGTGTGGCTGAAAGGACAACACACCTCAACCAAAGCTTTTAGAAGTTCTGGGCTCAGGTAAGATGTCCTCAAGTACCTGACCCTCTCCAAAATGCTTTATCACAATCAATTAAAGGGAATATTTTATAAAGCCATTTCCCAAGTTTTTCCTGCACTTTCTTCTCTCACAAAATAGGGGAAAGCTGCAGGGAAGTACCTTGCAAATCCTGAAGATCCTGAGTTTCGAAGCACTAATAAAACCTCCAGTGATCACAACGGGGAAAGAATTTCAGTATTCCAGAAGCACGGATCTACTAGCAGTACACCTCCTTACTGGCTGAGGGCTTTTTGTTCTCTGCTCCATTCATGATAAAATTTGGTTTTCCTCTTCAGGATCAGCAGTTAGAAAACAGAATAAGGAGAGAGGAACACAGGAAGAAAGCAAACCAAGATACAATCACAAAGAAACACATAAAGGGTGAGATTGTGACACAAGACTTGCCAAAAACTATCTTCTTCTGGTTTTTTTTCCCCCAAGAAGACACAGCAATGTATCCATATTTTCCATTCACTTCATACATTTTAGGTACACCTCTACCAAACACTTTATAAAAGAACTGTGGTTATAAAATCCGCAGTAGATTTTATAAATATCAGTTGCACGTGTTGGTGGGGGATACTCTGGGGGTGCCTTTCCTGTACCAGAGTGCAGAAGGCCCTATCAGGACCCACAGTAACTGCACATCACACGCAGGGTGGAATGCGACGCTCCACATGACGCGTCCCACCATTACCACTTGCAAATTCATCTTCAAAGGAACAAAACTGTACTTGTTTGGAGCATCTAACTAGTTCTTTAAAAGGAAGAAGAAGAAGAAGCAGCTGAACTGGAATTGAAACAGTCCATGGTACTTTTATATCAAGACATTAACCTCTCCTCTAGCAACCAAAGCCGAGATTTGAAGTGCATTACCTCCAGTGTGCAGAACAGCCTGTCAGAGAGATGAATTCACCCACTGGCGGGCCCAAAGGATGCTTGAGAAGAATAAATGCACTTAACCTGCATTTCCCGTTCTTCACAATCGATAATTCCGGAGGGTATCCATTTGGAGGCTCGAGTCCCTTTTGTGCAAGCCACAAAGCTCCCGTGGGACCCAACCAAAGCATGGAAAGCTCTCGTGCCACAACCACCTCGAGGGTCGGTGCTGACTGAACAGCCAGGCTTAAAAAGATTAAATTCCCTAATCTGAGAAGTACTGTTGAAGCAGAAGACCGCATAAGTCCTAAGTATAGTTTCAGAAAACAAATCTTGCAGCTCAGCAATTCCACTTTTTACTGTAAGGGATGTTATGACAGCTCCACAGTGGATTCACATTTAAATAGAACTTTAGTCCCCTCTTGCATCCTCCAAAACATCCATCACTGTAACTTCAGCCTCTTCATAATTTAAATGAATAATCTTCAGCTCCTAAGTACTGCTTTGGTCTGTTTTGACAGACAGAATTAATACCTCTTGCAGTTACTGCTGGAAAGTACTGGAAGCCCCAGTTATCAGCTGCTCTGACCTTCCCCCTCCAGCCAGTTACTCATGTTGTCCGCCAACTTCCACGGGTCTCCATCTCCAGCACCCTTGCTGGGTGCATCCCAGCCCTGCCCAGGCACCCCTCAGGACCTCGGGATGCTGGCACAGATCTGCTGTGACAGCCCAGGCTAGGGCTAGGACAACCCTGATCTGCCCTGAGTAGTACTTTTGGAAGCCAGGTTTCCAGCCGTGCTTTGGCTCCAGAGCACAAAATGCTTTTAGAAACCACGTCCATCCTTAGAGCAAAGGAGGTGTTTTTACAACCTACACACGGAAAAATATCCCAGTGCCCCCAGTGGGCTCAATTTAACCTGCTAGGAGAGACAACTGTAGAGCCACTACTGAAGAGACAGGAGTTCTCTGAATCTTTCTGTCAAAGCTGGGTTATTTGTGGGTTTTGCTTCTTTATTCAGGGGGAGTTTCTGTGATTCTCGGGGCTTTTGTAGGACTTTGATGGTCCTGGTGGGTCCCCCTTCCAACTCAGGATATTCTATGAATCTGTGAGTTCCCGTTGCTCCAAGTTAATTTTAATCTATGCATAATTTGTGCCTTGGGACTTTTGACCTACACTGAGCCCACAGATCAAGTGAAGTTCAAAAAACAGACAACCCCACAACTCAAACAGGACTCAATTCTCTGCTTTCACGAGACTCTCCAAGTCCCCAATCCCAAACTGCTTTCCTGGCCAGTAGAAGAAAATGAGTGCAGGAAGAGCAGTGATGTTTGGATAACGTTGCCATGGTGTAAAAGTATTATTCCATACAGGAACTTTCACTACATTTGTCATCAAAATCATATTCAACAGGTAAAGCTGAAGTACAGGCAGGGGAGGGCTGAGAGCCTGAGATCCAGGGGCTTAAACGGGGTCAATAAAGAGCCAGCAACTGGGACTGAATCCTGCACTACTTCCCAAGGTAACTGGGAAAATTGGCAAAATCAAAAATATTGGTAATTGATAATTAACTAATATGCTTGGTAAATGCTTTAGGAATCCTTTTTTAACATTATCTATTTAAAAATGGACATCGACCATTTATGAACAGGATTGAGTTCACATGTGAAAGCACTTCATTAAAAAAATACCGTGAAAAATGATGACATGTCCCACTTTAACACTTCATTTAAAAGACTCACCAGAGGGAATAAAATCCATGAGAAAAGATGCAAAGTACTGTTTATTCGTGGGACATCTTCCTGAAGTCTAGAAACTATTAAAAGAACTCCCTACATCCCAAAGGAATCCTTTTAAAATACAAATTACCAGTTTTTATTTTGTTAAACAAGAAATACTTTGAGCGTTTAGTCAGCTGCAGTTCAAAAAGCTGTAACTACAAATTCTGCGTGATATCACCTACTTATTAAATTCCTCAAATTGAAAAAAAAATATATATATATATATTAGCTCCTTCTGGTACAAAAGAAAACTATTAAAACTTAGAGCAGCTTTAAAAATTGCTGGGAACGCGTAGTGTTTTTCCCATCTGATACACTTTTCTTCTTTCTTCCATTTTATCCTCCTTTTATAAATGGCTGTACAGATACCGTCTCTAGAACAGGGAGTTGAGTAATAACATTTTTATTACTATTCAACCACTGAATGGATTTTACTTTTCCATGATTTGCACTTGGAAGAACGTCACAGCAAACACACCTAATGACAAAAAATGCTCACTAAAGCAGCCAGCTGGAACTATTGCTGCTGGAACCACAGGGGCAGGGAGCGAGTTGGGAACGGGTAAATGGCGGTGTTTGGAATATTAGATTTCACGGGGTGCTCACAAATAATAATTTCCCAGAATGTGCTGCTCCCCGTCTTGGTTCCCCAGGGAGTCACTGGGCCTTCCATAAAACAGGTTGGAGCACGCCATGGATGCGGCCCCTGAACTGAACTTCCCATCCCTCTTTCCCACTGACTGTCCACGGATCCAGTCGGCTTTTGTCAACAGTCTTCTTCAGGTTCAGAAGAAGCATTTAACCCACAGGTTTTACAGCACTCCCATGAAGCATTTCCAGGGTTGGAAATGCAGGGAAAATTCAGGAAATCTGCACTCCGGAGGAGAGTGGGCAGCTGAGAGTGATTTTCAAAATCTTGAAGCGCAGAGGTCCCAGCACATTCCCTTTGCTCCAGCACAGCCCAACAACGCAGCAGGAAAGCCCAGGCTTTCACCCACAGCGACACACCTGCACACAGATCCAGGGTTAGGAATGCAGTGAGCCCTCTCCGTGGGAGGACTGGGGCACTGGGCAGACACTGTCACAAGTGGAAATGCATCAGAGACTGACTCAGAGCAGGTTTGCATCCACACACACACACGAGGAGTTCAAGTCAGCTTGTATGAACCCGAAGTCAGCAGCTGTACTTTGGCATTGCTCACGACACCCCTCTGGCCTCAGAGGGATTGTCCTACACCACCATTTCACCCTTCCACGTGTTTAACTAAAGACAGTTGCCCCCCAAAACCCACAATCTGTGGTACTGAACTGAAAGCAACCCTTTGGGAACTGCTCCTCCTGAGCCAAGAAATAACCCTGAGCCCCAGTGAGACACTGCTATCAGGGCCAATAATCACTGTTTGCCCAAGATTTTCTATCACAAAGACTTTGTCTCCATGCTTTTCTTTCATCTCTCATACCTCTGATGTCCCCGCTCATGGTTCCCTCTCCCCAGCCTAATCCCTACATTCCTCCTCTTTCCAAGTCTGTACACACGGTATCTTCTCACAACCACATCATCCACAGCCACTTCTCTCTTCTTTGGTTCCTCTGTCTGCTCCTTTCTCCCTCCCTCCCCGGGTCTGTTATCCATCCAGTTTGCTTTTCCACAGCCCTCTGCCCCATCTGCTGCTCTCTGGAGCTGCCCTCTGCCCATTTGCTGTCGAGCTTTCCGCTGCGAGATGACATTTTCCCTTCCCCATTTCAGCATATGCCGCTTCCAGCAGCCGGATTAAAAGGGATTGAAGTTAGGAAGAAGGCAAATATGTAAACAAGAAGCTGTGAGATACAAGTGCCTAAAGCAGGTTTCGTTCAAGCAACATCCACATTTGAGAAAATAACCCATTTTTTTCTCATTGCCCCAGCAAACACTGCCTGAAACTTCCCAACTACTTCGTGCCTTTCAGGGTCATCCTTCAATAAAGACACTTCCAACACATCCCTGGGTAAGTCAAGAAAAATTTCACGTTCAAATTAATTTATCAGGGCTTTTTCTCCAGAGGGAATGCAGCTGTTAACTAGAAAACCTTATCTGATAGCCTGGGAGTTAAAAGGTCACAGGAGACCAGAGAAGTAGCTGATTGAAGAATAGCCATTATCTTTTCCTATGCATTATGGTAATTTTTTTCCTCTCAGAAAAAAACCCAAGCTCTCAAGAATAATTTACTGGACACCATATTGATCATTTAAAGTTTGTCCCTCAGTGTCTCATAAACGTTGGCAATATAATTATGGAACTGTAAAACAAACATGTGCTGCAGAATCATATTATTTAGTGAAAAAAAAGAACTATGTAGGATATAAATGTATACATACACTCTTAAGATCAGATATTAAGGCATTTTTCAACAACTGAGACGTAGAAGCAAAAAGTTTCACTCACCAAGATTCATCACGAATATTGAATTATTAAACAAACAAGCCAAATTGGATATTGAAAACCAATCATTGCCACAATGTGGGGAAAAAAACCTCTTCCCTTGAGAATAGACAATCTAATCAGCCTACAGGAAAGAAATACTGGAAAAGTTAAATTTAGTGCTCAGTGAGTACTATTTTAACCTCCCTGCTTCAGCAAGATTTAAGATTTGTCTCAGAAGAGTTATCTCTTCTCAAATTAACTTTACTCTCCCCATCCTTTCTTCCACTTGCTTATGCAATTAACAACAAATAAAACCCCAAAATCCTATACTGCAATTACATTTCCACTGTAGCAGGTCAAACAACAACCCTGCTTCTGCCATTGACTGAAAAGTAACTTTTAGATTAAAGCCCCAAGGTTTGGGTTTGTTGGTTTTTTTTGTTCTTTTTTACTTATGACCATTTGTCTTGATTTTTACCCTGTATTTCCATGATGGAATGCCGATGGCAAAGTCTAGTTTCTGGCCACAGAAGCAGGCAGTGGAAACCTGAATTTACAACGGAATTGGAGGCTTTACTACATAAATTAACCTGCCAGTATCCTGCCACCTGCTCTGTAGGAACTCCTCGGGGGTGAAGCTGGGCCCTGTAACCACGTGCAGTTAAGATTACAAGCCATGTTTAAGCCAGAAATTTAACACCACCATACGTCACCTGGAAAGCAGGGGCTGGGCAGCTACATCTGAAAAATAATTCCATCTAACGGTCCTTAAATGGGAAGGTAAAGAAAACACAGAGCACTTCACAGCGCGGATGAAACCCTGCAGGAAATGGCAAGCAGGCTTTAGCTCCAGGATGGAATTTGGTCTGCACAGCCACTCTAGACTGCCCCCAGACGCCCTAGAAGATCTGGTGTGTAGGTGTAGGTAAAGCTTGGATACTCAAGGGCCCAGAAGCTTTTCTGAAGGAAAACATGAGCAGATCTTACTCAGAGGAGCTTACAAACTGTGATTATGGGAGAGGCAGCCTGTCTTGAAAGGGAAGTCCTCAGGAGGCCCAGTTCAAATCCACCAAAGCAGTTCTATCCCATGTGGGTGGACATAAACCCGCTATTTTCTCTAGAATGGGGAGAATAAAGATATTTTTCCCTTAAACAAACCACCCAGAAATAAAACTGTTGGGATACTCTCCACAGAACACCATGCTTTCAAAACCTCTCTTGTGAGGAAAACGAGACAGACTGGGAACAGCTTTACCCAAACAGGGGAAAACTCGGCATTCCGTGGCATGTGCCATGAGTCTCCACGCGGCTTTGAGCGGCTGACAGGAAAGTCAGAGAACAGAGGGCATTAATTCCTGCTCTCCGTGGCACCATCAGCCCTCACTGATGAACCAGGGCATGAGGGAGGACGCAGAAGTTGTGGTTGCATAGCATTTGGCTTGTTTGCTCCATGCAGGATTTTGCAGTCCTGAGTCCTTTCCTTACAGAGTTTAGTCCTTCCCTTACAGAGCTTAGTCCTTCCTCAGCACTCCTCTCTAATGTCATTTGTTCCCTCGACATGCTTTTCATGCTGCCCATGGAGGGGAAAGACGGGGAAAAGCTGAACAGAGGGTCTCAAAAATAAACAGACAAATTACTCTGGTGAACTCGCTTCCTTGCCCCGCTTTCTCCTCCTTGATCTTACTAAATTTTTTTATTATTAATTTTACATAGCAAAACACGGCAACCTCCAGCACCTTTGCCTCTGGAACACCAACAGTGCTCAGACCCAGTAAGAGCCATAATGAGGAGGAAGCCACGCATAAAAATGCCATCAGCAGAAGTCCACCCAGCCTTCATTCAGCTCCTCCTCCCGCACCACCTTTAGTCACATCTACAGAACAAAGAACAAGGTTCAGTTATTTTCACCTGACTGCTAAGGGGGGAAAAAGTTCAGCTGTAGCTATTCTCCTTGTTCTTATTGCTGTTTTACAGGATTAGGAGGGGAAACCTTTGGAGCACTTGAAGCACGTCATCATTGCCCACTTAACAAACACAAAAAGATGCCTCTCCCATCTGGCAACAAAAAACCTCGTTTGTTTGAAACAAAGGCTAAGTAAGTGCGAAGTAAAAGCGAAGCACAAACTAAACACGGTGCTTCCCGCATAAAAAACACACACAATACAAAGCATTCGCATGGATTCCGGGCTGATATCTCGACTCTCCAAAAGCCTGACTTTAAAGGCTATGAATTTCTAAACCACTACTTCTGAAAGGCTCAGAAGGTGAAGGACCATTTCCCTCAGCACTCACAGACAGCCTCATCCTTGCTGTCCATGGAAAACGCGCTTGCTGACTAGTCAGGCTCAGGAAGAGATGCTCAGATGCACAACTGCTCAGGCCCACCTTTCCATGCAGAAAAAATATCATGGGGCCAAAATAGGAGTTTTTTATTTATTTACATGAGGGATTTAGATGAAAATACAATGAAGGCGAATTTCTCCAGGTTGCTCAACCTATGCTACTATCCTACCAGGCAATTCCAAAGGGAATACAATTTCTAAGAACTTGCAAGCATCTTTATCTCAGCAGCCATGGACCCCTTCCTAGGAAACTGCTACTGCAAATGTGGGTGGGGTTGGGTTTTTTCCATTTGAATTTCTCCTTTCTCCTTTGATGAGGAGAGAGCAAACTTCTTGCTCTGAGGCTAGTATTCCTTCCTTCCTTCCTTCACTCACACCTGGGACACTGGAAGCAATGAAGGATATATTCTGGAAGCCACGCCCATAGCACTGTTCAAAAGCTAGCGATTTAGAAGTTATTTACAATGATATTTAAGAAGAATTCTGTTCTTATTAACATATGTACAAATACAACTAGACAGTGAAATCCAATTTAGGTGCCTAAAGAATCAATTCCCTCCAGTGCCTCAGTGTTTAAGAGTCACTGTTTGAGTGACCAGCTAAGTCTTGCCACATTCAGTGGAACTTTGCGGAGGAAACCTCAGGATTATCTAAAGTGAGGTTCAGAAATTAGACAGATAGAAATTAAAAGTGCAACTTCGGCACATAAACCGTTAAGGGTTTTCTACACTTCAACGTATGATATGGAAAATATGCCAGTCAATCTTAAATTCTCTCACAGTAAAAGGAGTAAACACTGATTGCCAGAACATGAGCAATTTTTATAAACAGATATTCCCCCATACTTTCACAGCCACTGAGGATGATTATTCACACACACAATTGTAGGAAATCTATTTCAGCATCTTTTATTATGGACTAAAACTGAATCCACGCTCTGTAACAATGGAAAAATTGTTAACAATATTGTCTCTAGAGAGGGCTGGGTTTGGGTTTTAAGACCCTAATTACTTGCTTTTTTTTTTTCTTTTTGCTGTTGGCTTCACTGCTATCAGTTGTAATTAAAAACATAAAGTATTATAACCCAGCTTACAACCCGCCTCTACAAACAATCATCAGCTCCTAAATCATTGCAATGCAAGCCATTGTCCAAGGACATACATCTTAAATATTACAAGTGTTATCTAGGCTTCACTGGCAATCATAATTCTCCTCTGGCTTCTCTTCCTGAAGCCACCCTGCCTTTCCAATCCTGAAAATAAACCACTTAATTGCCTGTGTCAGACTGAACGCCGTCGCTGCTGCTTCTGCCACTGACTAGAGGTCTAAACAGCTCAGCGGTCCTCACAGGCTGCCAAAAACTGGCGTGGGAAAAACAAAAACAAAAAAAAACCTGCCCAAAACTAATGCTCACAATTAAAAGAATCACAGCCTTCCAAGTGTGACCGTATCGCCTGCTCCTCCACCAAGAAGAGATCTCCATGTGACAGCAGTGAGGGACAAAGCAGAGGGCATTTTCATCCTTGGCAAGTGCCATCGACCTCTCTGTGATGCCTCCATCCCTCAACAGAGGGATGTTCCTTAACTCAGCATGGTGAGGGCCCGAGTGAATCTGCAGCCTCTTCCCCACACTGCTTGTTCAGACACAGCTTCTCCAGTGGAAGGGCCAGGTCAGGCTGAACTGTGCCTGTACAAGGAACAGAATTTTATGGGAAAAATTCTATAAAAATTCTAACTGAACATGACCTAAGGATTTGCAAAACTTTGCAAATTTTGAGAGGGTTTGATAGGGTTTTTCCTAACGGTGCTGTTTCAATACCCCAATAGCCGGACAAATGGAAGTTAAAGGCCTCTGCACTACCAGCTCCAGCCAACACTTCCCTGATTTACAGCCTCAGGAACTGAAAAATAATCCAAAATAATCCAAAAGACAGCCTATTGTTGCAAGAAGAGAGGAAAGGAAATCGATACCTATCCTGCCTCTACAAATTCAGGTCCTCTAAGACAGGGTGAGTATCATGAAGCAAGTGACTGAAGTAAAAATGAGGCTCTGGGTGCCATTTATTCCCAAGGGATGATTCCATATGGATACTTCGGACTTTACTTCACACTTTTCAGTAAGGCTTGTTCCGCAGTAACACGGAGAGTTTGAATTCCATGTTGCTTTTTATATCCAGCTTCTTACTGGCTCATGTTTTATCCTGCCCCCTGCAACTGCCTTTTCCACATCCTGCTCCCAGGGAACGAGTGCTCCTGCTGACAAGCTCGTGCCCGCTAATCTCAGCAAAAAAAGACAGGCTGCCACTTCCTACAGAGGCAGGAAAACAAGATCTGAAAGGTCCTGCCCTCGGGAGAAGCGCTTGTTCCTCCCCTTTCCATACACCAGCCCGGGAATGGAGCAACCCCAAGCCCAGAGAAAGAGCTGACGCTGGCACAGGGCACGGACAGCAGCGAGGCACGAACTCAGGGAATAAGGACAGGTAATCAGGAGTGAGGAATGCAAAACTAAACACTGTTCTGTGACCTCCTACTCCCCTCCAGACATTTCCACCCGCGCCTTTCGTACCCTGAGCCCGAGTGCGGGATTAGAAACAGACGGTGTGATTCCCTTCAACCCTTCAGACGAGCACAAACTCACAGCCCTAATCCTCCTTCCAGCATTTCCGCGCCTTCTTGTGGATAACTCAGCCTTGTTCTGCACAGAGGGAGACACAACAGCCGGGCAACGTGATGCACACACGACTGGTGCACTGACCTCTTCCCTCTTCCCTGCATGGGATTTTTCTAACAGATCCCGTTTTCTGCCATTTCGTTTGGTTTTGTCCCCGGCCTTTTGGACATGGCAGATGTTGTTCTGGAAGGGATGACCATGACAACTGCAGAACCACTTCAAAGCAAAGATCCACCTGGCCTGAGATCCTGCTTCTAGCAGAGGCCACGAGAAGATGACAAACATAAAATACAAGGACAGGATAATCAAGCACAATATTCCCAAATACGTTATTCTTGCTAATACTCCATATGGTCTCAAGCTGAGGGAATTCCTCAGTCGCCTTTAGTTTCTACATAATCCCCAGTGACTTTCTAGTCCATGAACTCATGCAGGCTCCCTTTAAACCATAAGCATCTGCAATATCCTCTGGCAGCAGGTTTCATGTGCCTCAAACCCGCTGCGTAGCGAACCTGGCTCCTGCACTCCCAGACTGGCCATTTATAACCTACTCAGACCATTTCAAAGCTTACAGCTTTGAAATAACCTACTCAGACCATTTCAAAGCTTACAGCCCTCAGCTCTCCCAAGCTGTGTTCGAAATAATGACGTTACAACTGCCACCCTGCAAACCCAAACCGTTCCAGCCAACCACTTACGCCGTTAGTCATTCTCCTTTTTCGTTCTCCACAACATTTAGGAAACCTTTGTTTTACCTTCAGACACAACCTCTAGGTCTCCAACAAGAAAGTTTTCTGCAGCACTGACCTCTGCAGTTGAGGGAGGTGGGGATCATTCACAGCGTGTTGTATATCCCCACCCAAAATTCCACAGGAATAGTCGCTGACCTTCCATCCATCCTTTTGCTTCGTGCCTTATTTACAACAGTTACATTAAAGATCTTTTCAAATCCTTTCCAGCTTCAGCTTTGACGTAAGAGTTTGCTTTCTCTCTACTAATTTGCAGACTTTCAGTGGCACAGGCCTTACCCTGGAAGGCGTCACACGCAAATGGGAAAACCTCCCGAAATGCTCCACTGGAAGAAAGACGAGTGAGGCCGAGACACCTCCAGAAGAGGAAGAAAAAGGCACTAAATGTAATCAGCTTAAATTCTTTTGGTATTTTTAAATTCACTGGTATTTCCAGGTAATGTTATCAGTAATGCTGAAGGGCTCTTGGGGAACAGGGGATCTTGGGTAAAGCAAGTATTTGCTATAATTTGATTCTGATGAGAATGAAATGGATGGAATCGTCTGGAATACATTTATAGCAGAAAGACTTCACCAGGCACAGCATTTTGAGCTGATCATCCTGGCAACACAAGTATGCAACTCGTCTCCACAAGCTCTTCTTTAACTGATGACAAAATGAAAACAAGTGAATTTGAATAAGAACGTATTCAAACAAAGTGTTTCTTAATTAAGAAAACACCTGCTCTTTTCCTTTTGCAGGAAACAATTTTCGGCCAACAAACAGGAGGTAAGGCTTTCATATACACAGAATTCTAACATATTGAAGAACGTTATTTGAATAGTCACACTAAATTTTAAACATAAGACTTTCAAAATAACATATAAATACAACTACTTTTCAATAGAAGATATTAATTTTTATAAATACATTTTAATCCGTACAACTCTTGTTTGTGCATAGCTGATGCCATCAATAGTAATTTATTTAGAGTATATTAAATATTCTGTATATTCAGCTATAAGAAAACAAGATTCTTTACTTAACCTTTTGAAAAAAGATTATGATGATTTGTCTTTCTCCAAAATTTCAGGGCTATCACCCTCTCTGGCAAAGTCAAGCTGATGAACAATTAAAAAATCCACTTCTATTGATGACATCAAAGCAAAAATATTCCAATCACCACCTGAACCAATAACAAACAGAAACAAACAGGTTAATAACTAAAATCAGTCTTGTGAGTCAAACCAATACAGTCTAATCAATCAGCAAGAAGTAAATAAGAGTTATAAAAGGACTGTGCTAGTTCAAGGCACATTTTTGGACTTTGACGTTCATGTTCTGCCCAGGACACTAAAAAACTCAACCCAGCGGTCACAGCCCCGTTTGCACAACACCGAAACTCAGACAAACCCGAGATGAAGATTGCAAAAAAAGCAGATTTCTCCTGTGCTGTCAACACTTTCACATTTGTGTTGGCTGGACTGACTCCCTGATCTCCAGGGAAGTGTCCCGAAGATCACAGGCAGATACAGAACCAGAAGAGCAAAGAATATTTAAGCAGCAGAACTGCTCAGTGGGGATACGTAGGTGTTTGTCTGCAAATACATTAAGATTCTGATGTTGTTTTATTTTCCAGCCTGAACAGGTTGGATTTATAAGCAGGCCTGTCACCAGCAACGTGATTTCAACTGAACTGGTTGTTCCAATCATTAAATGACTGATTAGATAAAGTTTTACTTTTGGCATTTGCCTGAAAGTAAACAAAGCAAACCATTCTTTTTTTTTTCTTTTTTTTTTTTTTTTTTTTCTTGCAGTATCCCTTTTTTGAGAGCAAGAGAGGTGTTGATTTGATCTCAAGTCACAATAAAGGCAACAAGCAGCTTGTGTGTGTCAAACAGGATCTTCTCCCCTGGAATCCAGGTTGGACCATCTCTGACAGCGGAAATTAGGAGAGGAAAATTCTTTGCTCTTTGCGGTTGCCAACATTTCAGGGCAAATCCCTTCTGTGTCTTTCTACAGAAACATCATTCCACATGTCCTACCAAAAGTCTCCGTGACACGCTCCCAGAGTTAAGGAGCAGACAAGCTTTGGCATCAGAACGCTCACCTGAAAACTGATTTCTGTAATTTATGTAACATAAACTTCTGCTGCAATATCTGGGACTTCATAAACAAACAGGGAAAAATACTGAATAACTGTGGAAATGATCCCAGCTCAGTGCAAGGGTCTCTTACTACAGATGAAATACTTCTTTTTTTCCAAGACACTCTGCTCTGATCTTCTCTCGTGTCCTTTCCTGTCGGTACAAAGGGTCCCTGTGTCACACTACACATTTCAGCCCGTTTTCAGCACCACAGAGTTTGGAGATGACTGTGCCAAGAAGGCAAAAGAGAGTTCAGAGTGTTTACTCACAGCAGGCTCGATGGCCAGCTAAATGAAAGGACACCTTCCAGCTGAAGTGGAAGCCCCAGCAAGACCTGTATCAGCCTAAGGAAGGGCATCACACACCTACAACATCTGGACAGATGTAATCAGCAATATTTCGCTTCTTCCTTGAGTCAGTTCCATCATTAAAAATAACCCTGGGAGACTGGCTGTTTCCTAAACTAATTCTTCAAAGGATTCAGCACAACAGACAGTTTGTTCACTCCCAAACAAAGGAAAGACAAACAGAGCAGTAACAATAGTTAAAACACCTTGGAGTAAACTCCTGAGTCGGAGTATCAGGACAGACAAAAGTACCACAAATATCAATAGTGCTGAAGCAAGCACTGGTTAGAATCCAGCAAACCCATCGTATGACCTGAGAAATACATCACTGTGCTTAGAATCCAAAACGCCTCTAAAGTCACACAATCTATTGCCTCAAATCCTAATTATGAGACTCAATCAGCAGATGCTTCTATGGGCACCATGTAATGTGCACCTTAAGAGGTCTGAAATTTAAAAGCTTAAAATCAAATTACAATAATTTATCTGACTTCTTTGCAGAGACTGGAATCCAGCTGGAATTATATTTTCTGTTATGCCAAATACTGCACACCTAAAACCCTTCATATCCTGAGGTGGAAAAAAAAAGCCAAAAGACAGTCAGTCACAAGCTTCTGCAACTCATTTCTGGAAGAAGAAAGAAGCTTTTACTTTTTTAGTTTCAGTGTAACATTTTGTTCTCTCTCTCTCTCTCTCTCTCTCTATATATATATATATCTAATACAAGCTCAGGCTAGCAAAAATCAGAACTAGGAAGCTGTTATATATCCAAACATGTCATGCTAAGAGAGTTTTGGGGTTTTTTTTCCCCAGAAGAAAAAATCTCCCCTCAGCTCCAACTTCTTTTCCATCAGAATTTAATATCTGATCACAGATATGATCACAGCCCTTTGGTCTTTCAAATTGCAAACAGGCTTCCAGGCCGCTGGAAAACCAGCTACTTCAACTACTGTAGAAGGAAAAAAATAACTCACTTTTCCTGTCTAACACAACCTAATCTGTTGAATTTCTATGCAAGGCATTCTGAGATTTAGCAAAATGCTTTCCATACAAATGCCAACACCAAAACGAACGTTTGTGCCTCAGAATTGCACCTTCCATTATACTGAGGATGCACGGATTTGAAAGATCCCGCAGCCTGGTCCCAATAGGATCACAGCCATTATACTTGTATTAACCCACTACAGCATCTCCTTCCATCTGTAATTCAGTGCATTAGGTAATGAGCTCTGGCAATTTGCAAAATGTTTTTTAAAACTGCTCTAAATCACATCAGAGGCTACAGACAAAAGCGAGCAACCTGCTTATTATTTCACGAAGCATTTCCATAAAATTACGAGCCCAACAACCGTATCATAGCTTTGGTAAAAATAAAAAATGATGCAACCACAGAATAAAACCCAAGACCATTAAACTCTACTGCTTCTTTTTCTTTTTTCCCAGAGAGATTAACAAGAGCTACACAATTTAAATCCACTTAAACACAACTATCGCTGCATAAATAGTCAACATCACAGTTTCACACCGCTGACTGTAACTTCTATATACAAAAGAGATATGACCCAATCTGCCAGTATTTGCCATTCCAAGGACTCGCCATTCCACAGTGTCTAAAATGATCATAGAAAAGAAAAGCTAAAACTCTTTTATTTTGGGTTTGTTGTTTTTTAAGTTCTTTTTTTTACAAAGCTGGGAAGAGTTCTAAGTTTCCAAAGCCATCACAAAGTGCTGCTTCCCACAAGGCCGTCTGGAAAAATCCCTGCCCCGCGGAAGAGAGATCTCTCTGCTGCCCGTGTCAATTGTCAGAGCACATAAACTCGCTGGATTTCAACGCAGACACTTGTTTTGATGCCGGGGAAGCACCAGCAGTGCTCAGCCGGAGACTCCCGAGGATCTGCTGGCTCCACGCGCAGTCCCTGGGGATCCCGGCGGGTGCAGCAGCAGCAGAGCCACGGGAGCAGCTCAGGGAAGGGCTTTTACAGCACCTCTGCCTGTGAAAAGGGCCACGTACCCCATGTCCCACAGGCCTCCACTCAGCACGGCTGCAGAAAAAGGGCCTTGAAACCAAGACTCCCCTTGCACTCGGCTGCATCCAAGGAAAGTGAACGCTGGTGAGGCATTTAAGAGTTTAAACCTGGAAAAACCTAGAGGTGGATGCAGCCTGAGCCCGCCCTCTGGGCCCCTGCCAGCACTCAAAACCTTCCTGCTCCCTGAATTCTCCTTTTCTTCATCACTTTTTATAATGCACAACCCAGTAGCCTTCCAGTCCCTTCAGTCCCTTCAGCCACAGACACGTCACCTGCAGGAACAAGACTCGACCTAAGGAGGGATTACACAGAATTTCTGTTCACAGCTACTTCTCCCTCACAGCATTAGGGATTTTTGGGAAGGCTGGGAGTTACTCTTTGTAGCCCCAGCTTATCTCTGATCAACCCTTCTCCCCTGTTACAGGGAATATGTCCAACAGTGTTGTCACAGGATCACCGCAGGGCAGAGCTGAGCTGTCACTCTCGCTCCCGGTTTCCGATCTAGGAGAGATGCAACCAACGGGACACACTCACTCGCAGCACACATCAGGAATTTTGCATTCATTTATGCCAGGGAACCACTTTTTAACAACTTT
Organism: Cephalopterus ornatus; assembly: GCA_013396775.1. Classification (NCBI taxonomy): domain Eukaryota; kingdom Metazoa; phylum Chordata; class Aves; order Passeriformes; family Cotingidae; genus Cephalopterus; species Cephalopterus ornatus. The sequence continues at coordinate 900,158 of VZRE01014787.1, forward strand.
ATAACGTTTTGAAAACTCCCTTTGTGCCAAGATCCTTCCCCCAGAATGAAAGTTGCTTTCTGATCGGCAAGAGCCCTGGTTTGTGTTCGTACCGTAGCAGTGCCTGAATTTCAGTGCCTTATAAGCCTCGCTGGGAAATGTCTGTTCATCTGTACTGCATGTACTTTTTTCCACACACCCCCCCCCCGGCTTGGAAATCACACTCGAGCTCATCTGCAGCAACGAAGACACCCATCTGAATTCCTCCCCCCTCAGCCTCCTCAGCGCAGCTTTACAAGTTCCCACCTCGCATTTCCTCAATTCCATGAGAAGGTGACAGTCTCTGCAGTAACAATGTGCAAGCTAAAACTCTGTAACCTTCAAACAAATTCCTGAAACCTGCAACTGATGGCGATTTCTCCGAGAAGTAAATACCAGCAGAAAACCAATTAAAATGCTCCTTCCCGCGATGTTTTTGTTTGCAACGTTATTTCCAAGATTACGGCGCGTGAAAGGCCTGAGGTACCCGAAATTCTGGAGTGCTACTCGCCACTCCTTCAGAGAGGCAGAGCTTTAGAAAAGCCAGGGAAAATGGGGAAAAGAGAAGCCTAGTCTGGAGTTAACCTTCTTGCAACTAATCCTTTCAACTCAGCTCACTGATGCTTGGGGTACAGTACAAGGTGCAGCACTGGCCCTGCCAGACCAGAGCACAGAGACTTTCCAGTACAAGATCCACAAAGAATAGGATGAACCATCAGCAGCTCCTCCCTTCTCTCCCCTCTGTTCCCATACACATCTTGTTTTACAGAGGTGATTATTGCTCTTCTCTTCAGTTCCACGTTTTCCACTCCCGAGCAAAATTTTCCAATTCTGAAGGAAGCTCCCCCTTCTCATCCATGAAAAGGGAAGAAAACTTGATAGTTGGTGGATTCTGAAGCCTTTTGAAACATCTCATTTTACAGAAATATGTTATTTCCAACCAACCCATTCTTATTGTTCATTAGTACACAACCAGCTTTTTTATTGCAAAATAACACTTAGTGAGAAATAGTCCTTTTGCAGATCTCATTCTTTCGCTATTTTTTGCCCAGCTTGAATGCATACACACAATAAATAAGCTATAATTTTGGTTCTAAAACAGCTGTCATCTCTCATAAAAACTTGCTGCTCACAAGCAATGTTTGTTGCACATCCAATCCTATAAGGATATAATACCCATAATTATGCTATTGTTATTAGGCAATCATAACAGATACCATATGGACTTTAAAGTGGCTCCGAGAACCATTTTTTAATAAACATGACACATTTTGCAAGAAAAGTCCATGCCCCAAACTGCACACTATTGGTAACGTATATAACTCACTCTGTTTGGGGTGTTTTTGTACCGGGAGCAACAATAGAACTCACAGCTCTTCTATTGAGATCTCACTTTCAAAGGCTCTCCAGACTCGCTGCACATCATGTTTTTAATACAACAGTGACTGCGTGCCAGAATTCAATGCTCCTGCAAATATGCCAACTTGTAGCTACTTTCAAAATGAGCTACTCACTAGGAATTAGTGCCAGGGTAAATCAATGGCACATTCAGCTAGATGTCCCAGCTCCACAAAATAAATTATACGCTATATACAGTCCTTTTGTGCACGTCTGTCTTTTTTGCATCTTTATCAACGGATGCTGAAAGGACTAGAAATGAAGTTCCAGAAGGCTGTCAATTATCCAGCCAAGGATTAGCAGAACAGGAAGCAATTTTTGCCTACCTGCACGTTCGAATACCGCATCCACGAATTGGAATTAAATCCTACACTGTCTAAACCATTTCACCCCTTCACAAAAGAAAAAAAAACACCGCTTTCTTCGGATTGTTCCGCCTGTGACACACACACACAGATCTCTGGGATGCTCAGAGCTGCACCACCAGCCTACTAATAGCTGAGGGCAAAAAAAAAAAAAGAGAAAAAGAAAAGAAAGTCACTTAAATTGCAAAAGCTGGTAACCGAGGGGAGCAAAACCGAACTTCCGAGTGCTCAGACCCAAACCTGCGACTTGCCAGCTGCAGCTGGTATGGACACAAGGAGGAACGGCCAACTGGGAGGTGGATCACACGTGCTTCTGTACACGAGACAGCTGGACCGGGAAAATGGGGGGCCTGGGGAGCTGGGAGAAGGAAGGGGAGATGCTGGGGGCCAGATGTCAGGAGCTACCTGGGACCTGACTTTGGTCTCACCCCCTGTGGGGAGGAAGCAGATCACCAAAGAGGGAAACCCTCTCCTCTCCTTGGTTCTTAGATAAACCACAGTGTCCACACCTACTATGGACTGTGGGGCACTTTACCAATCCACGGTGCTCTTCCTGCCAATTCCAATGAGCCTGAGGGCTGCACACTCTTACAGTCCACACCCCTGACCAAACCGCAGGGGAATTTTGGAAATAACTGAAGCTCATGCAGCTGTGTTTGTGATGGAGGAGAGGGCAGCCTTCTCCACAAGGCTAAACATCAGTTTTCAGAAGAAGTTTCAGCAGCCTGACTGTGTACCATTTATAAAACCTTCTTATTCACTACCCTTTCATTCCGTTCTGACACTCAATCAATTTTCCATCCATATCTCAAACGCGCCTTAAGAGTTTTGTGTGTTTGTCCCACGTGTTAATCGTCTCCTCCTACGGAACCGGCCTCCTTTATCTACTCCAACCTCAGAGGAACATGTCTAATTTCACCTGACTTCCCCATTCAGAGATAGTATATCGTATTTATTTTCGTATGGATTATGCAACAGTGCCTTAGGTGCTTACGCTGCGGGCATTTTATAAGTGTAAACTTGATTGATTGGTCACAAGACTGTTTTGGATGGCTGTAAAATGGATTTGGCCCCCAGCCACGGTTTGCTCAGCACGGATATACTGTAGGACTGAGATAACTCCAAAAATTCATAACACATATGGCTAAGAAATATTACAAACCCCTATTAGTACGGTCCGCATTACACATGCACTGCTAAACATTTCTCAATGGCAGCGCACACTACAACACGTAAGAGAGTTCTGGCTGGGTATTTATCAGGAGAGGAGCCCTACGAAAATGTGTTTTCAATAACTGGTGTGAAGTCAGCCCGCTCTCTGCTGATTAGATGCAGTCTCAGTTCAGAAACAGCCTTATTCAGCAGAGTGGGAAGCAATCACTCGCTGTACATGGGCTTCAGTTGGGAGCTTCACGCTTTATGCTGAGCGACTAAATGCAAAAAGATCCAAGACGACTGCATTAATTGCCACCTTCAACTTGCATGGCAGAAAGAAACCCAAAATCTTAACTCCAAATCTCCACGTGGACCCTTTTTCCATGGCTTTTTCAAGCGCTGCTTCAAAAAGTCCCTTTTGTAAGATTAACTCACTGTAGCAGCACTGTTTGATCAGGGGACAAAGGTACCACCATCCACCACCACTAGCCATGGTTTTCATATAAACTAGACAAGCTTGATATCAAGACTTTTTTTTTTTTTACATACAGAAGAGTATCTTCATCCCATTTTACGCTTCCCTGTCAAAGTTACTGGCTTGAGTTTTCAGTTTTAATAGTTCCAAGGGAGTCCTGGTGCAAGATGATGTTTCCATTCTTGAAATCTAATCTTTAGGACTATTAGTCTTTGAGAGAAGAACTGGAGCATCTTCAAAGCAGTTCAATCATCAGCATAACCACTTCACATATGAGATTAAAGCAAGATAAAACACTCTTATACTCCTAAAGCCATAACTTTCTAGGGCTCTGGAGTTTCCCAGTATTGAACTAATAATGGAGAAGATTGCAGCCCCTACAGACAACCTTGCAAGGGATCATCCACTGTTCTGTTTCCGTTTGTATACTAAAATCTGTAATGTGTGGCAAAATTACAGCTGCCTTGATACATAGGGTCTGGGTTCTTACCAACATCTGAGAAAGAATTTATTTTTAACCTTTATGCTTTGAATAATCCCCTCTGTATCAACTCACACGTGCAACTTCACTGCTAGCATGAAGCAAAATATTTAATTCAGAGGAGGGCTGGGTGAGTATTTTGGAGAGAGTCTTACTTCTCTTTGCAGAAGAAGCTTGGGTCCAACCACCAACAGCATGCAACTCTCTCACGAGCCTCTCAACTTTTAACGCAGTTATTTGACCAACCTCAACCAAGGACAAAGCACCTTTTGTCCAGGCCAGAGACAGGCACCTCTTCCTAAAGTTTGAGTCAAGTCAGAGTGGAATCACAAATCTTACCTGCCGGGAAACAGGTCAGATTTTTTTTTTTTTCTCCCGTCATAAAACCTGAAATAATTTCCAGGTGATGTGTGCAAAAAGCTCCAGTGGACACCACCAAAGCGGCACTGCCAAGGAAAAGCCGCCTCTTTCCCCTGCAAGACAGTCCTGCTGTTAACTTGTGAATGCCCTTGCAGGCTGCTTCACTGCAGCACCAAAGCATATGTTCACCTTTAAGCACACACATAGTCGGGACTGATGTCAGGGAATGAGGTCCATGGTAATGCTTTGCTGGATCAGGTCCTAGCCCACAGTTGGTTACCCACTTAATCTGCTGCTCATCATCTGTGTGCTCACAGGGCCCTGGAGGATGGCACAGGAAAATAGGAAAAAAAGATACGGGGACAAGATGGACCTTTATGACAGTTCAGTGAATCACAGAAAGCCAGGTTTCCCAACCACAGACAACAGTTAAATCAAAATAGTGCTTGGGGATCAATAAAACCAGATTGTCAAGATCATGCTGTTAACTGGTACCTGAACATAAACTAACACAATCCAGCCACCACAGTTCAGGCTGTCATTAAAGTTAAATTTCGCTCCTTGGACTGCAGAGCTTTTATGACTGTCTTCTTTTTAACTTCCTTAAATTAAGTTGATTTTTAAGGCAATCCATTAAACTGCTAAAGTCAGAAAGCACACTGCTCTCTCCTCAACAAAGAGCATCCTTTAGTGGCGTGGCAATGTCACTTCTCCAGCAATTAAACAGGCATCACTTACACAGGCCTCAGTGTCAGTGCTTCCAGAAAGTTGTAGGATTTTGTCTTTTCTGTCTCAAGGGAAAAGCCAGTGAGACTTGGGCCAACACAGTTATATGCCATTTACAAAATGAAACATGGCACTTGACAGGGAAAAAGATCTTCCAGGTAGGGAGGGTGCTCGCTGAGTAGGTCCCAGCTGTCAAAGCATCAAAGACATCACCTCTTCCCCCTGTCACTCAGAGCACTGACAGCCCAGGAGCTGCTGTGCCAAGAGACACGACTGAGGTTTAGAAACAAAACCAACCCTGGAATCTCTTCGGTTCTGCACTACAGAAGAGTCCACCAAGGGGGGCACACGAGGGTTAACTCTCTTACTCGTGAAGCTAGAAATAAGAAAACACTTCGAAAAAATTCCAATCAGATGTATGGAATCACGGGGTTGTTTAAGTTGGAAAAGGCCTCTAAGATCTCTCTGCTGAATTCCCCATTAAAGTGATCTTCAACAGCTTGGCAACTCCCAGATCTCATAGAATCATGGAATGGTTTGGTTGCAAGGCACCCTAAAGACCACCTCGATCCAACGCCCCTGCCATGGGCAGGGACACCTTCCACTAGGCCAGGTTGCTCAGGGCCCCATCCAGCCCGGCCCTGAACACTTCCAGGGACGCCGCCTTTCCTTCCACTCCTGCCAGACACCTCTCACAGCAGGGATCTTACAGGCCTCAAAAAATGCTCTTCCTCCTTTCGAGAAAACATCTTCTCTAAGTCTTTAAACACACAGTCTGATAAACTCAGCGTGGTTAATGCAGTTAAATCCCATAGCCTGGAGGGAAGCAGCTGCCCAGCACCACAGTGTCTCTTCATTTAACTCCCTGTTCCCCTCAGCTCCTGCGTTCGTTTTGGCCCGACACCCGCACCTTTGGAACAAATACAGAGATCCTGTGACCCTAGACTGGCTGCTCTGGCTTGGGCTGCAGCTACAATTCAGATTTCTCTTTTAAACTTGGGCTAAAACCTGTCATCTTTTCAGGGAGCACAGCGGCAAATACATCAAAGTGTTCATGGCCTTCCGATAACTTTCCTGCTATTTGCCCTGAAGGACTTGCCTGCTCCAAAACTGTCACGATTAACTTGGGCAAGGGGGAGAGTTGAAGACTGCAGGAGGATCTTAGGAGGAAGAAAGCCATGATATGTCTCAAGATGCTCCTGTGGGAGCACAGGGACAGCGTGCAAACAGCAGCAGGGGTGTAGCTCTGCTCCCAGTGCCGGTGCGCGGGCACTCAGCTCCAGGTTCCTCAGCCCCTCCCGGGAAATACCCCCACCTGGGACTCACTCCAGGCAGCCCCTGCAAGGCAAATCCCTGGATGCCTCAGGTGGAGTACAGCCCTGCTGCTCAGCACTGAGCTTAAATTAGGGGCCAGTTTAGGATTTCAGTTCAGCTTTATCAGTGAGGTTGATGGACTGAGAAGGACTCGTACAAAGCTGCTGTCTCCAAGCCACGGCACTTCTAGGATGGAGGGAGTTTTATTGACAACACTGTTCCACAAGCCAGCTGTGGTTTAGGTGAGCATTGCTTACTGCTGCTGGTTTCTCCTCTGGGATTATCAGAAAGCAAGTCTCTCAGTCCCTCTGACAAGCATTTAAATGACAGTATCCTAATCCTGCAGCCACTGTGACAGACGAAGGAAACCCATTCCCAAAAAGCCATCTCCTAAGATGAGAAAGGTATTTATATGGAAGTTTGCTGGCTTATAACGGAACACAAATATGTTGGCAAAAGTATTTCCCAAATCAGGTCACTGAACACCAAAAAACAGGTTACCTGGGGAAAAAAAGGTAAAAGGATACGGGAACAGAGGGCATATAGGAACTGGGTTGCAGGGGCAGCACACAAGGATGTTTCTGCAGTGAAAGATTTTAAAAACAACTGGTGGGACAAACAGTAACCCAGCTAATCCTTGGTCCTGGCACACTGCCTATTTCGAGAGAGCAGCAGCTGGTGAATCTGACGTAAGTCTCTGCATCCAAAGCAGGAACTTACTGTAATGAAACCACAGCCCACATTGGAAAAGAGACTGTAAACTCAACAAAAATTAAAAAAAAAAAAAAAAATCAGGATCTCAATACATTCTGTGCTACATTGAATTATTTCCATGCAAGCAAAATTAATCACAGAACGTCCCAATTAAGCTGATTCAAAAAAAAAAAATCCAAACCATTACTTGGACTGAGCCTAGTATTTAAAAATAAATAATTTTTTTTAAAAAAGGGCGAGGATGAAGAAATTACAAATCTTGCATCTTTTTTTTTGCTTTGAGAAGTACAAATCTAAGACCTTAAGTGGCATAAAAACACCGTTCCAGAAGCCCGAGGCACTAGGCAGAACCACTTGGAGTGGAAAAAATAGGCACATTAGTGAACCACCTAATTCAGGATCCAGTTACTCTTCCACCCCCATCAGAGCACTGCAAGAATGTCAGTCCCTTTATCCCGGACACTGTGAGAAAAGCATCTTCTGATAAAAGCATCCACACCTCTCTTTCCCCCTCTCCCTGTCCCCGGAGGAGGACCAGGTTCACGTGAGGCCCTGAGCCTCAGGAGACACCAGCCCTCTGCATTTCCCTGACCAACTGGTTTCCAGCATTACTTTTCCCTTTCTTTCGGTGAACACGAGGGGAGAGGGGGCGGGAAGGCTTTGAGGCACTCCCTTCTAATCTTTCTCTCAGTTGTTTGGTAGTAATTAGCAGGGGAACAAATGACCTTCTGCATAATGGCAGGATCGGTCAGTCACTGAACGTCATTTCAGGAATTCCAGCTGTCACACCTGCCAAGGGAAATGGAAGGTGCAAATTTCACCGTCCAAAAAAAAAAACCCTTGAAGGGTTTTTGGGTGTAGGGTCAGGCTGAGAGGAGGGTTGTATCTCATTTAGGGATGAGAGAAGAGGAAATCACCAGGTCATTAAATCGTTTAGTTTGCTCCATAAGCAAATGTGTGCATAAACACCAGCGTTCTGCTGTGTTCTCTCTCACTGACCTTCGGTGTCAAATATGCTCAGATTAGAAAGAAAATGTTTTCTTTTGTCTTTACCAGCCAGCCTTGTAAAAATAGCTCTGGAGCTGAAAGTCAAGCTGTGCTCCTTTTTGTTCACGCATCACCTTAGGAATTGGTGATGGAAAACCTAATAGGAATTGTAACTGGAGTCAGCAGATACCGGCTCCCAATAATCATTGGCAGCACCGTCTAGTAAGGAAAGGGGATGTTTTCCAGAGCAGAACTCCTGGAACAACCAGACTGTGCCTCCAGGGCTGCACGAGAAGCGAGGGCGCGGAGAGGGGCTGTGTGAGATTAGGGACTGAAGTGACTCAACCTTTTTTTCCCCTGACTAGCAGATTTTAATGCAATGTACACATGCCATCCCCCTCACCTCCACCTCACCACTGTGCAGAGTTTGGTCACATTTGGAAGCTGGGACGAGCTGTCTCCCTGCCAGCAGTTCCCTGCCTTCTCCCACACCAGCGTCAGCACTGGAAATGTGGCTCTGGAAACACAAAAAGTGCTGCGAAAATTTTAGCTCTTGTGATCAGCCATTCCTGCTTCTTAACCCTTTGAGAAATCCCTCCCTGCACATTTCAGGGACATGAACCTCAATTTGTGGAAGGGAACTTGCCTGAAACCAGATCAGCATCGCTCGATTCCACCTCCAGACTCTTTTGATTTCCAGTTCTGCTCAGTGCTCAAAATCCTCACAGATTTCTCTGTTTCTCTGAGTTCAGCTCAGAAACTCAATCTGTTCTGCTCTCTCAAGATTAAGATCTTTCATTTCCAGCATTTAATTCCCAGCTTTTAACGCATGAGAACCAACACTTATGTGGATAAGCTTCTCCATTGCTTTTCCAGACCATGTCACGGTGATCCAGGGTCCCCCAAGGCTTTGGGATCACCATCATCCAAAGAGAAAGTTTGCTGCAGAACGGTGGTACTCCTCAAAAGGGAGTTTCAAGGAGCATTCCAGATCCAGCCCAGGCCCTTCTCCTCCCATGTGACACAATAACTGGCTCAGGTCTAAGGAAAATTTATGCAGTTACCAAAGGAGACTCTTGTTTCCCTGGAGAAAAGGCAGTTGGGATGTCTCCATTTAATATTTGGAGTGCTTTACATACCACTAGTGTTATGCATCTCACATTTTGACTTCTGTAAGCTATTATATCACCATGGAAAAACATTGTAAATAGTATGTCGAAAACAAACTTAGAAGTATAAATTACAATCACTGACTCAAAAACAGCTGCCTCAGAAGTTTGGAAGTCCCAGGCCATGGGGCCACCCCTGGTCTCTGCTCCCTGTCCTGTTAACTTTGTCTCCCACAAGTGTCCTCCTCAGAGGGAAAACGGTGAGATATTTGGAGTCTCACCAAGTTTATAGTTAATGAAGTTGTTTAGCACTGATGAGATTATTTCACGTTACAGTCATTACAGAAATCTCGCATAAAAAAACTTCTTGGCTTAATATTCGCAGAATTTCAGCATTTTTACACAGGCTTTGCTTAAATTATCTATAATGATTAATTCTACCATCTAAATGGTAATTTGGATCATTTCTGGCAGTAGGAGAAGGGAAGAAGCTTTACACTGATGTGATGCGAAGAGGACAAGCTGCAATAGGTCAATGAAACATAATAAATGCATCACACTGGACTAAACATTGTCATTATATTTTTCAAATATTTAAGTCTCCTTTATAGGTTGACAGAAGAGGCATTGAAATAACATCCTCTGTTTTCCCTCACACAAGGATTAGAAACAGAGTTATCTGCCTGGTCTACACCTTGAGCTGGAAGATGCTCCAGAGGCTGGACACACCAGAACACATAAAAGTGTCCTGTATTTTGGACTTCTGTCCTCCTGAGTAGATTCCTAAATATTACTCTCAGTAATGGATGGCCTCCTTCTGCTGCTGTTTTTCAATCAAATGATTTCTCTTCCAAGACATCTGCTGGGAAGGTTCCCTGGAAGGTAGCAGGACTAGTTGGGGATTTGATTTCTGCAGCAGGCTTTGAAGCCGCTCATTTCTGAAATGAAAACCTGGGGACAAAATTCCCTTTGTAATGAAAAATTCGGGGTGGGGAAAAAAGGGAGTACAGTGGGGATTTTTGGAAAGTGTTTAAGTGATCCTACTGCTTTTAAAGATGTTTTGCCTCACTCTGAAAAGCAAGAGCGTGCCTCAAAGAACACAGAGATGTCCAACACCAAAAACACAGTGTGCACATATAAAAGCACATCAAAGACACGGTGGGGTTTTGGCAGACCCTTCTCCTTCTGGACTCCCCTCTCCTTCCCCTTTTCAGGGCCACTTGCTGGTCCATACACTTCCCATGGCAGTGGGAAATTCCCACGGCACAGAAGAGCAGGAAGCTCCACACACCGTCACATCCTTCGGACTCATCCTTCCCCTGCCACGTGTCCCTGTCCCTGGGCATCCAGCAGCACAGATTTTCTGTGCTGTCACAAGCTGACGAGGGAAGGATTGGCCTGAGCACCAGGAGATAATGCGCCAAGATGTGTTGCTGCTCCTGAAGCCAATCTGCAATTTTACAGCACGTTATCTGATTTTTACAGGAAGGCTTCTATTAAAACACAAGAGTCTAAACTCCAGCCTGGAGTCTAAACTCCTGCACGTTCAGCAGAGGAGTATCTCAGACACGGGAACGCCGAGCCAACACTTCTGAAGCAGTTTATGAAACCATCCCCAAAATGTGCACAGAGAGAAGTTTACAGCCTTTCAAACCATACTGTATTTCACCCCAATTTCACAGTTGTCCTCTTCCTGTAGTGTAATGGCCCGAGTTTCTGATCCAGCCCAGGGGTTTCTTTTTGTTTGGCGCAGTAAAACCGCGGGTTTCTCTGGAATAGGCCACTCAGGATCTGTATTGCGAGAGCATTTCCAAAAGCTCTGACATCCCTTCATTAAAATAGGTTGTGTCCCTGGTAGACTAAACGTTAGCTCGAGAAGTCTAAACAGATGCTGTACAAGAAATACATTTTTTCCGAGGCACATGGTGAAATAGCAGCACTCTGCTGAAACCAATTGATCCTGTGACACTACGGCGAGAAGACGCCGCAGCTGAGAAAAACGTCAGCTCCATTTCAGCCCCAAACAAGTTATAACAGCAGCAGCGTTGGCTCAGGGCGTTTTTAAGGAATTAATAACCAGCCAGGGTTAGTAGCCCGAGGCAAAGTCAAGGATTAAGCACTCTGAGGATAAACACATACAGCAGCTTCAAATAATGTACTTGACTTCAGTTTAATCATTTTGTTTCGCTTGCAAAAAAACTTATGATCTCCAGACAGAAAATATAATTCATATCAGCAAAAGAATATACGCATATACACACACACCCCCCCAGGGCGAGAGCTGAGGAGATAAATGGAAACACTGTAAAAAGTAAACATTTTCCTCTTAGCAACACGAGGAGAAAGCTTCCATTGGTTACAATTAAAACAAACAAGAACTCCGGAAAACGGGCAAATACTCTCAAAGGAGGCTAGAAGAGAGCTGGAGAGGGGCTTTTTGTAAGGGCATGAAGCAACAGGATAAGGGGAAATGGCTTCACACCGAAAGGGAATAGGTTTAGATTAGACATTAGTAAGAAATTCTTCCCTATGAGGGTGGTGAGGCCCTGGCACAGGTTGCCCAGAGAAGCTGTGGATGCCCCATCCCTGGAAGTGTCCAAGGCCAGGCTGGATGGGGCTCAGAGCAGCCTGGGATAGTGGGAGGTGTCCCTGCCCATGTCCCTGCCCATGGCAGAGCGGCTGGATGCATTTTAAGGTCCCTTCCAACCCAAAACAGTCTGTGATTCTATATAAAAATAACTAAAGGATAATAATGACTGCAGGGAAGAGAAAAGGTAACTGAGGTGATCCCAACGCTCAACATGTTCCCCCAAGAAATATCACGGGCCAATCTTCTACCACAGCCTCCACCCCCAGAACTGTTCACAGAACTGAGCTAACATATCAAATTGTTTATGATTCCTTTTTCTGCACGGCTACCCAACAAAAAATCATTTGCTATTTCTGTTCAAAGGACTTCATACTCCTTTTCTCTAAAATAAATCCGTCCAGTGAACTTCAGACTAATCTGGAAACGTGTAGTCAGAACAAGAATCAGATTTCACAAACAGGTAAATTAAAAGCACCTTTAAGGCACTGCCATGAGCTCTACATTTGCAAGGTAAGTTCCAATAAAGGAATTAAACAATAAACCCAACACTTCAATTCATAATAAAAACATTTGCTTGCATGGTTCGAAGTCAGGGAAGAATAACCTCAAGACAATACACTTCAGCATCTTTTTGAGAAGTTCTAACCAGCCTCTATCCTAACCCAGAGAGCCTGCACTTGGAAGGTTTACATTTATTTATCTTTGCAGATCAAGAGGAGAAAGAAGGCTCTTCTACCCGGGTGACTTCTTAACACTTAACATCTAAACACGGGACATGGCATTTGCTCTCCCGTGGAAGGTACTTTTTTCTCTCTCTTTTTTTAGGTTTTGAGGGTTTTTTAAGCAGGAAAAGGTCACTCTCTGACATCACTGAAGATGTTTAAAGGACATTGCAAAATTCTGATGCTACGTAAAATTACTTTAAGGGTCTTCTTCCAGTATTAAATACGGTACACAAAATTTACAGCCAGTAACTACGAAGATCCCGAGTTGAATCTTTCAGACAACACCTTTCACTTATTACATAGACCAAAAAATCTCTGGAGTCAGTTAAATATTAACACACAGCGGAAGAGCTGTTTATCTTTTTAATCTCTAATTTACATTGATGTGCTGATAGAAATGCATTTATTATTACCGATCTACTGTTTAAAAACTACAGAAAGGTAGGGATTTTCAGACAGCTTTCCAATACTCGGGATGTAATCTGACCTCAGTGAAGCCAGAGGATGCTTTGTCACGGGCTGAATTAAGACCTCACTGTAAGCTTTTATCTGATTCTTCTTTGTTCAGAAACATGACAGTTCTATCCTTAGAGATTTATTTGATTGGAGTTGCTTCTAGTCAAAACACTTCTCCTGCGACCAGCCCTTCCCAACTCGCCCCAAAAAGCCTGTCAGTGCCTAGAACAGCATCATCCACCTCCCTGAGCATGAGCTTTACAGCAAGGGACTCGGGAGCTGCACTCCCAAGTCCTTACAATATCTTCCTGTAGCTCCAGGGGGGTAACATCCCTGGAGGCTGAGGCAGTATTCACGGATGAGTATCTCCCAGGGATGCCAGAGAGGTTCACATTTCGAGAGCACAGCATTTTGGTGTTGGTGAAAGGGAACACGCGCGAGGGAAAGAAGGACAAAACTTCACTGAAGACAGAATGGAAAACTCAAAAAAAAATAAAAAAAAAAAAAAAAAAAAAAAAAAATTAAAAAAAAAAAAGTGACAAAAAACTTTAAGAGGCCTTACAGTCTAATATGAAAAAAAAAAAAAAAAAAAATTTTTAAAAAAATATACCNAAAAAAAGTGACATAAAACTTTAAGAGGCCTTACAGTCTAAAATGAAAAAAAAAAAAAAAAGAGTATTTTACTAAAAGTTGCTTTCACAATTGCTGGTGATGAAGTATGAATGGGTGCAATTCCGAGCGCTGAGACATGTTTTCATTGCCTCTTACAGAGGGTGTACTTCTGAATATTGAGCTATATTCTTGCAATGCTTTTCCAGCTATAAATCCTACACTTAGTGCAGGGTTGGCCATTTGGTGAATTGCAAAAGCACGTAATAAAATGCATTTTATCATGTATATGTGACAGCTTGACTTGCTATTAAAGTATCTTCCAAATACTATCATGCTCTCGAAGAGCTCTAAAATAAACATCAAATCCCAACCACAAGTCAGAAACTCCTCCTGAACAATTGAGTATTCCCACAACTTTACCCCAGTCTCAGAGCACAAGTATTCAGTCCAGCATTCTGGGGGGAATTAGCTCATAAATTACCAGTGTCAGGTGAATCCTCTTTTTACCTCCGAGGAACAAGCGGTCATCTAATTTCTCACTGCTCAGACAAAACAGTTTCCGTGCCATCAATCCGCAAAGTTGATAATATTATGAAAAAACAAACAAAAAAAAAAAAACACCAAAAAACCACCCCAACAAACAGATTCAGGCTTCTACGTGAAGTTTTATCTCTGCCTTTACTCCTGACTCAAAAACACAAGCCGGTCTCTCCCTGTTTCAAACACAGATTTTTCTGACAGCTCGTGCCAGCAGTTCAGACGGTTCGGCCGCCTGAAAGAAAAGAGCAGAAAAACCACAAACCACCAAACAAACAAAAAAACCCCACGTCTTCTCTTTGCAGGTCATCTGGTGTCTTCCCAGACACTTGAGTGCTGGCCCCCAGGGGAAAGAGCTTGGCTAAAACCGGTCTTATTACTACTATCCAGACCAAGCACAGTATTTCACGAGTACTTATTTTTATATCTTGTCCACATTTGCATGGTCTTTGTGTCTGGAAATTCCAGAGCACTGTGCACGAGCTGTCAGCTACCTCTGTGCAGTGCTGCATCCTTCCCTAGAACTCATAAAATACCCATTTTTAGTTAGACAACATAACTGTCACATCAAAATACACTCAATCATTTAAATCGTTACACGTCGCTCACCCCAAAATCTCTTTCCAAAGCGTATCTGGCACTGACTTTGTGACACTGAACAGAAGGAACTGCTGCCTGCTAAAAGCAGCATCCATAATTAAGCAGGCAGAGCATATGAAGTGTGGGATAATAACAGGAAGGTGGGATTTCAGTCACCTCAGGTAAAGTTTCCACGGGCTAATGCAACCGGCTGGCATTTAACTGTCAAAGCTTCCTACAGACAATGGGAAGGAATAAACAGCTTAAGACAGCGATTACTCCAACTTATCTCCAATTCCTAATTTAATCAAGCTGAATCTCTTCCTGGGATTTATTCCTCTCCATTGACTGTAACAGAAACCTGAGAGAAGTGTAGCTCACATTTAGGTGTTTAAAGGTTAGACGTGTGAGAGGAAGTAGGATGGATCTTACCTTGAACTAACATGTTTCATCCTAAAGCACGAGTTTGAGATTAGAGGTTTCTTCCAGAGCAAGCCCAAAGGGTTTAAGAACTGCGGAAAAGCAGTTTCATGAAAACACACAGTGCATATTGCTAGGAAAAAAAACCCCAAGGTCTTGCTATAAGCACATGCACAGAGACGGCCTGGGCTTGAAATATGAGTGTGGGGAAGCAGCACCTACGTCAGGAACAGGATCTGATCAGACAGCTGATGGCTGTCACCAACAGCACAGGCAGCAAAATCACTTGGGCTCATGAGCAGTGGATCCTACCACTTAACCCCCAAAATTCTGGCAGGCATGTCTCAAGGAACATGATGCAGGATTCCCGAGCCTCAGTGGTCACGGCTCCAGGAACGAAAAGGAGACTGATTGTGTTTCTGGTCAGCTTAGCTGGAGTCCAACCAATCCTTCCTCCTGTAACAAAGGAGCCAAAAGAGCAGATGCAGAACACGGAATGTCAAAGTGTTTACCTGATTGCTCTGACAAGAAATGTCGCACATCACACACAATATAACTGGGCTAGTAAGAAAACACCCCAGTGTGTGTTTACCCACCCTCTCCACGATGTCCTGGCACCTGCCATCTCAGATTCCCATTAACTGGAAATTCCAAGTTGACAAAACTTCGCATCATTTGGGCAGTGAAGTACTAGAAAAGGTGGCCCAGAAAGGCTGTAGAATCTCTGTCCTTAGAGCCACCAGAAGCTGGGCTGGACTCAGCCCTGAGCAACCTGAACTAACTGGACCTGCTCTGAACACGGGGTGGGACTGGAAGACTCCAGAGTTCCATTCTGACCCCCATGTCCTTTCAGCAAACTGCACCAAGGATTACAAAACCATCATCCATCGTCATGGACAGGAAAGCAATCCCAGTAATGCACCACCCCGGGTTTGACAGTTTTCACTCAGAGAGAAAAAACTCCCTTTATCCTCAGATAAACACGTTGGAAAAATTCGCAAACCTACCACACTCTTGGCCAAACTACCATTTTGATTATATTTTTGAAGGTGTGAACATCTTTTATTATTTGGTTTATAAACCTGAGTTTAGCACCTCTTCTCCCCCCCACCATCACACCACCCCCAGACAAAAAAGAAGAGTCATCACTACACACCGAACAACCACAAACAAAATCATTTAGAGGAACACTGAAAATTCATCTTTTATCATCTGTGCCACCTAGCAACACACAGGGCTGGATCCAAATACACACTGGCAAATCTGAGGAGTGAAAAAAAACCTCCTTTCCCGTTTCAAAGCTTCCACAGGCACAAGAGCTTCCCATTAATTTGGAAGTATTGTCGTGCTTACAACCGAACCCGCACTTTATTTTTAAATTGAATACTCGAGGACTGAGTAAAGACAGAGTGTAGGGAGGTTTTTTGTTTGTGTGTGTGGCTGATAATTTCACCTATAAATCAAAACCAGGCCAGGTATTTCTGAGACACGGAAAACTTTGCCGAACTTCCAAATGAAATGTTAACAGACTGCACACAACAGATCACAAAACTGCAGCTCCGTTGGGCCAGGCCCGAGGCCTCCTGCCCTCAGTGTTCTACCCCTGGAGTAAACCTATTTCTGTTTTAAAATTCACTGAATAGATAACTAGCATTACCTATACAAACAATGCATTTGATTTCCAGCTCAATAAATGGCCTGATGTATGTGATTGTAATTCTTTTTAAAAATTGCAAGATTAGTCGACTACAGCACTTTGAGAGTCAGTCTAAAAGAAATGAAGTATTAAACATCTCTAATTTCAGTCAATAGGCTGGAAACTATTGTAAGCTTTCCACTTTTTAGGCATTCCTATTCATAATTCATCACTAGATACAACAAAAATAATACTTTATTTATAAGCTGCAGGTCAGGGTCTGTGACTTGTGTGTACAAAAAATTTAATTCAGGCTACGTCCCTGGGAAACTTTCAAAGACATCTCTCTCCTGTTTTTTTTTTTTGCCTTAGGAAATAAAATTCAGCAAAACTCAGTTTATGAGATGGTCAAATCTCATTTAAAAATTTGTTTGGACAGATACACACACATTCACTGTGACAATATCAGCTTAATTTTCAACCAGCCTTTTCCCAACTGGGGAATCTTCTATTTCTCCCTCTATCTTATCTTAGCTATTCCGGACAATGAGAACTTCATAATTCACCTTTGGACTGCTTTTTCTGATTTTAAAATACTACATCTTTTCTGCAGATTCTGGGGTGGGGTTTTTTTTTGGGGGGGGGGGTTGGGTTGTTTTTTTTTTTTAAATTAAATTAGACTTTAAAACCATCAGCCTGCTTTTATCTCTGCATGTGCAGGGGACTCCAGGAAAGAGATGAAAGGTTTGCCACTCTCGAGGAAGAGGCAACACAGAGACTGGAACATGAATGAGGGTGGGAGACAAAGCCAAAGAAATTGTACAGAAAATCAGAGGTGAATGTGACTGAGGCAAAACAGAAGGAAACATGAAGACTGACAGCTGTCAAGAACTGAGTCGCCTTTTCAATCAACTGAGCAGCTCATCATGGGCAGGATAAGCTTCTCCAGAACACTCCGGAATCTGAGCGAACGCCGCTCGGAGCTCGCCGTTACTCAAAACCCCATCGTTGCATTGTTTCCTCTTAAAATTTTGCACCGCAAAGCAACAATCAGCAGTGACTGGGGATCCGGGAAAATTCGAAAATCCATGAAAACCAGACAGATCGTGGCTTCAGTTCCCAAGCTGTCACACGGTAGCAATTACCGCGGCGAACGAAGAGCTCGCACGACACACGCGGCACCTTGTCACCAAAACCAGGAGGAGTGTTTGTTTCTGCTTAAACAGGGGGAGAAAGTCAGCCAGATGTCTGTGTAAAATTGCACTCTGCTGCAAGTTCCTGTCACATTTCCGAAGATAAAGCTGAAAACATGAGCTCTGCACAGGGTAGAAAGACTCGGGGGTCAGCTGTGCCCAGCGAGGATTCAAGGGCTGCACAGAAAGCCCTTCCAAACTCAGCTTTAGAGGAGAGGGGAAAAAATATTCCATTTTTTAAATCTTCTTAAAAGTAGAATTAAATTTGTTAAGACTGTAAGAGGAGATACGGATTGACTTGTCAAATAAAAAATCGTTTCACTTCTATTAAAACCAAGGAAACTCGGCCTATTGGGTTTTGGTGCTTTGGGATTAGCAAATAATTTCACTTCGACTTAGGAAGGTGTGAGGACCAAGTAACTCCTGTTCAGGTTTTGCTTCCAACATACACAGCCTCAACACCTCCACTCCCGCACACTTCTAAATGTCCTTACACACCAAAAGAAGGGAACCTAAAAATCAGTAACATTCCTTCACTTTAGCTTTTTTATTGCTACCTAATTTACTTAATCAATATTTGCTTAAGCGCAGAGGAAAAAACATCTGTCCTTTGTTTAGGGAGCTGATTCTCAGATTTCAATTATCAACAGATCTGTGCTGGTTAAAGGATTTGAAGGGGGTTTTAATACAGTGAAGCAATAACACAAGTCATAAAGCAGCAAACCCAGCACTCCGCATTAGTTCATTTCAAAGCAAACACAGAAATCAGATGATTTCTCTATAATGTCTCAGAGACTGCAAAAACAACGATAAAAGGGTAACTACCGCAGTGATGTAAATGTTTTTATAGGATCCAATTAAGACACTGCGATGTTGTTTTGCCTTTTAAGTTCTGTTCAATACTTTCTCAGTGTCTCACATCCTTCCCCCCACCTCGCTTCTACAGGAAAATCCTCATTAGCTCGTCATGGTTCTTGACACAAGAACCTCCATTTTCAGCTGAAGAGATGAAGCTTTTTGAGAAGGGTATTTTCCATCCCCATTCTACCTCCAGACCATCTTCCTCTGCAGAGAGACGGGGGAAGAGACAACACAGCCCAGCAGATCTCGGGGCTATGGTTGATTTTCCTGGTGTTCCCAGTACAAGAGATGGGATGGGATGCTACAGAGGTTTTGGAGGCCGAGGCCGTGCAGTTCAGCGCCCCTCACAGCACAGCAAGTGACTGCTGGGTGTGTATATTTGCTACTAGAGGAAAACTCGAATTTTTAATGCTTCATAAAACAACCAAGGTGTGGCATTACACCCATAATTTTTATCACTTCAGTCCCTTCTCACCATAACCACTTGCAGCCCTATTTTTTTTTATTTACCAGGCAGGGGTTTTTTTTCCCCAAGATACACAAAGCGTTTCCCACAAACCAAAATAATTTCCTTTTTCCTTTCCTTAACTTCGTTTCATACACTGGCTTTTTCTCAACTCCTCAAACTAAGTATTATCTCCAAAGTACACAAGTTTACTTATCATCCATCATTTCAGCCTGATGCCCTGAAACAACACATATACTGATAAATCTCCATAAAATGCAAATGGCCAACTGATTCATCGACTGCCTGCGTGGCTTTGTTCCTGATTTTTTAACCAGTTTCCAATACATTGTGCAGTGTCAAACAGTACTTAACGGTAATTCATTTTTCGGGACGCTCACTCCGTGTGATGCGTACAAAAGGCTGGGGATTCATTCGGAATATCCTACACTCGTGCAAAACTTCTGTAATAAACCCAGTAAGTAGGGTTTGTTGTTGTGGTTTTTTTCCCCCAGCAATGCCTAATTATTTCAAGCTCATCACACTTGCTGCTCAAAGCTCCATTATCCTCTGCCACCTTGGTTTCCCCTTCCCAAAAGCTCTTACATTTAGCTGGCTACTAAAGACAGTTCTCACTCAATAAAAACATTAAGGTTATTTCCTTCACTGCTCACCAAACTTGAAATGCTAATCCCTGTCGTTGCCTTTGCTTTCCTCCAACAGGATCAGCCCGGGATGTGGTTGTGAAGGTAACTCAGAACTGCATGAAATGAACTCATTTCTTACCAAGCTGGTGGTGTTTTTTTTTCACCCAAACGCGTCACTTAACTACGCAGAATAATTTTTCCACCTGGCAAAGCCTTCCATGGGTGCACTGATGGGCCCTTCAGCGCTTTCTGATTGCCTTTTGCTCCCTTTCTGGCCAAAGGCTGATCAAATACAATCCCAGTCTCGGGCTTTCCGTAGCGCTGGGCAGAGCCCCTTTGCTCCTTCGGATGGGAAATGAGGATGCAACACCCCATACTCGCACCCCCCATATCTGTGTGTGCAGCACCTGCATCCTCGCCTGATCCTCAGCTGGCCTCCCCCCTCCATTCCTGGCACTTGCATATTTATATTCTGCTTCAAAAATCCTTTCCTTTTCTCCTTGAGTTTTGTTGGTTTGGTTTTGGGGGTTTTTTCCCCACCTCCTTTCCATTAATTTGTTTTGCTTCTAAAATGGAATGCAACAGCTGGTTAGCAGTTCATAGCTCATTTATAGTTTATTCACCTTTTGTTGCTCCACATTTTAGCTCTCCTTATTTAAATGAGCATTATGTGCCTGGGATTTTAGCGTTAAATAAATGCTTTTTCTGCTCAGTTTCACCTCTTACGAGCTCCAAACCCATGAAATATGTTATAAACAAAAGACCTACAACAGAACAGAGAAAGAGGCGCTTAGAAATCCAGTTTGCCAGTGATGGATTAGGGATTTACATTCCCAAACTACCAAATACAGCGGTCTCCTTGACCACCCAGCTCCAGTGATTTATACACAGTGACAGATTAAGCAGTCTTCCTGGTTACATATCATTAGTGGAAATCAAAGTCCTGTCAGATATTGATGGTAATACCTTTCAAAGGTACATTACTGGCCAAGCTTTATGAGCAGCTCTCACATGAATTATTGAGAGAACAACAATGCTTAAAATGTATGCATATACATATATATATATATACACTCTGGGATCCTTGGACTGTATTCATCACGGATGGTTTCAAAAGAAAGGGAAACACACTCAAACTCAAGGCCAACCTGAACATGGAAGCAGCAAGTTCAGGCCATTCAATTTATAGATTTACCATTGTAAGTGCATTACGTTAAAGTGCAACGAGGTATCTCAACTGCAAAAGCGAACCCTCCTAAAATATCTAAATTCCAGCATTCAATAAACACAGCTCCTTCTCTTCATGTGCCGCAAACCCTACTGGAATCACTGAGCAAAATAAAAAAAAAAAAAACTCAAACTTTTAAACTTCCATTTAAAGGCATGAAGTCGTTCTGGGTTACGTTATCAATAAGCTATTGATTAAAACTAATCTATTATAGGCACAAAGTCATCCAGCGTTGCTGCTTATTTTAAAATCAAGGAGTGATGAAAGCAATTTTCGTAGCCCATTTTAAACTCTCACTCAAAACATGTAGGTTAATGGAAGTTAATGTAAACAGCATGGAACAGAAGGACTAAAATCTGATGAGGACCAATCAGAATAATTTGGCCTGCCAGCTGAAAGGATACACATGCACAACTAAATTGAACTTTGTTTATGCATTTTGATTTTCAAGCCTTCTCCAAGATGATTACCCTATCTCCAGTTCTATCAAGGGGGAAAAAAAACCGCCTCCCTCTTTCTGAATCTGCTTCTAAACCAACTTTTTAAATATTGTTTTTACAGCACTGGGAATGTCACACTATTTAGCTCCTACTCTAAACATCTGCAAAGAAAATGTACCTACTGCCAGCTCCTGACTTTCCCTACATTTGCTACTATTATTTTTATACTCTCCAATTTGTTTTGGCTGTTTTGGTTTTTTTTTTTGGGTGTAAACATGTTTTAGGGGAAGCTTCTTTTTGCTTCTCCTCTCATTTACCTTTGAGAAAAAGGGCTCATAATTCCAGTCGCCAAACCATATCTGCAGCTGCACGTTGCACTCCCGGGCACTTCAGAGGAGTTCTTGACCACCGAGAAATCTCAGGTGCTTTATAAAAATGAGGATGAATGGAATTAAAATGAAACAACACCTGAGCAGAGGTGCAGAGCAAATGCAGAAAATGAAGAGAGGCCTCCACAAGCAGAGCCCCGCGTCGTGCTTGTGTTTACAGGAGGAAAGCTGCGGCGCTTTCTCCCCTTGAGCGCTTGTTTCATTCCTGTACACAAATTACATCCACTCTGCCAGACACCATTTATAATGGCAGACAATCAGATCAGACACGACACTCAAGGGGTTTTTTATAAACTTCACATCAAAAAAAGCAGCGTGTCAGTAGGTTTGGCTACCCACCGCTTTCCCCCGTCATTTAATTCCCATTTGTCTTAAATCAGTAAGTGGCTTAAAAGTCGCTGGCCGGAGCCGCCCAAGTACCCAAAAATACCCACAGCTCACAGGACAAGCCTCAGTTTTTAGGAAATCACTTATAAAAAAAACCTGCTTTGGTGCCACTTTCAAAATGCTTCACATTGGAAAAAAAAAGAAAAAAAGTTTTCATTTCAAGCTTCGCCAATAAATTTTTCCGAGGCGGAAAAATGGAGAGGAAACTTCAGTTCAAGGGATTTGTTTTGACATGGTGCCGAGGACACCGGTGGTTTGTCACATAAGGAGTAGGGCTGATCGGCTCCACAGTACTTGATAACACGGAGATATCAGAAGTTACTTAATTACCAGACACGAAAATTGTGTGCTTCAGAAGTCGACTAAAACTCACTTTGCTTGGGCAGTTCCACCTCACACAGCAAGATTAGTACAAAACAAATTAGGCAGAAAAAATAATTATATCATTCAGCGATTTTTTTAACAGTTCCCTCTCTGAGTCTTCGTGTTGAGCCTCCCTTTAACCACGTTTTTTATTAAGAAAATGGATACCTAACCTAATAATACCCCGGACACGAGCAACTTCACGAATTGTAAAAGTTAACACTGGAGGAATTGTATCTCCCATAAATCAGAGCTCCTCTATTAACATCAGGAAAGGACTGTGGAAATTTCCAGCCCTATCAACTACTACCCCTAAGAGAAACCAGACCTTTGAAGTGACTGGCACAGCCCTGCCCTCCAGACCATCAGGAAAAAGAGTTATTTTCAGATAGGGGAAAGATATGGGCCACTGTGCTGGGTTTGTGTGGCCAGGCTTTGGTAGCAGGGGGAATACATGTGGGAAAACATGAATTAAAATCTAGCAAAAACTCCCTATCAAATCTGCAAATTTCCTTGATTTTTGTTGATCATTATCCTGGAAGGATATAGCACACAAATTCACAGCCAGAGATCCCTAACGCTTTTTCTTTTTCTCTTCTAGTATTTGTTTTAACAAGTTTACAATTCTTTTCTTATACCCCAACAGTCTGCACCCAGCAGAGACTCACTGTCCATCAGTTAAGGAGATGCCAACCCCCTTAATACGCTCTACCACTAGGACAGGTAAACTGAGTCTTACCTTACTCTGTTTTAGTGTCACAGAATAATAATACAATTTCAAACATAATTCCTAACAATACTGACAGGCTAGTGAAGCACAGGCTCCTAGAAATCAAGAGATATTAGGTTACATTGTCAATGCCTAAACCCACTTGGGCTGTACACCACAGGCTCAGTCACAGTATTTAGTACATCCAGGTATGTCTCATATGTGGAGATAGATAGTTACACACACACATATATAAGTATCTCCTCAGTTTTCTCAAGGCCGAGATAAAGCCAATTACTCTTTAGGAGAAACACCCTCCAAAAGTATCAGTTCGCTTCTTAAACTCAGCTGATACGTCAAAGTCTCCAAAACACTAATAAGGTTGCAAGAATTTACGCAACAGAAGGCAGCTTAGGGGTGATGTCATTGCAGCCTCCCGGTGCCTGAAGGGTGCCCACAGGAAAGATGGAGAGAGACGATTTACAAGAGCCTGGAGTGACAGGACAAGGGGGAATGGCTTCAAACTGAGAGTAGGTTAAGATTGGGTATTAGACAAAAATTCTTTGCTGTGAGGGTGGTGAGGCCCTGGCACAGGTTGCCCAGAGAAGCTGTGGATGCCCCATCCCTGGAAGTGTCCAAGGCCGAGCTGGATGGAGCTCTGAGCAACCTGGGATAGTGGGACGTGTCCCTGCCCATGGCACGGGGTTGGAACCGGATGAGTTTTAAGGTCCCTTCCAATCAAACCATTCTATGATCCTATAAATGGAAGGAATCAAAGCTTACTTCAGTTGGAGAAGCAGGTGCTAAAGCAGCAGGGTGTCACAGGGCAGGAAGTGAGAGGATCAGTGAAACAATCTGGGCTGGAGGAGAAGGGCACTGTGAACACAAGAAATGGGGGGCAGCACTCACCTCTCAAGTCCTACATTAGTGTGCTGAGGGAGAAAAGGAAACTTCACACTGGCCCAAGTCAATGAGAGAGGGATGAAGAAACAGGATGTAATATAGCCTACAAGGATCAAAAAGTAATACCAGAGGATAAAGGAGCCTCTTCTTTCCCCTCACAGCAACAACGAAAAAACACTTAAACCTGATTACTTAAACCTATTCTTCATCAGTATTAGAATAAAGACGACGTGGCATTCCTGGAACTGCAGATTGAAAGGAACGGAGTCTGTTAAATATCAAATATTGAGATAAAAAAGGTTTAAGAAAATGACCCAAAAAGCTAACAGTGCACCTTTCAGAGGCATAAGTAATGACTCTTAATTTTAAAGAACACGAATATTTGCTTGTTATTCCCCTGATGCAGTGCAACAGAATAAGCTCTGACAGATCAGCGTTTATTTTGCTGACCATCAGTTTTCCAGCTTCTTCTCCTACAACTAATTCCAGTGGATTGAAATGGGAATACTACAATGGCTCTGCCAGTAGCAAGGGTACCAAGTGACACATCCCCAGGTAAAGCAAGGCCTTTCCAGGACTGACAATATTCCTCCAGCCAGCAGAATCGGCTCACTCTGTTGAGAAGAGGCTCTGACCCCACTCTTCATCTTAATTAGTTTTATATCAACAGTTCCCACTTTCCTGCTGTCAACCATCACAATGATGAATTGATAATGCATTTTGATGAAGGGCAGAATATACGTGCAATAAAAAAATATTGATTTTGCTTACATACTTCCTGATAAACTTTTGCATTGTTGTTTATTCAGTTTGGAGACTCGCCATGAGCCATTAGCTGGATTTCCATTTCAGGAATAAATTCACGGTTCACACAGGTGGTGTTTCAAAATCAGGGCGTTGGCCAAAGGTACTTGGATACAGTGCACATGAAAGTGCTTTGCTTGGGTTTGGAGGGGTTTTGGGTTTTTCTAAAGAAAACTGACCTGGTGATGACGCAAAGTCATCCACGGCTTCTCATTTTCGTGCAATGTGCATCATTCTCTGAAAACAGCGAAACAGTGCAGGTGTGTGAGAAGCAAGAACCTTTTAAAGGAGAAAGATTCTTGCTCATAAATTAAAGTGGTCACACAGCTGCTTAGTCTTGTTGAATTCCGACACAAATAGGGAAAAAAAGAGCAAACCCCCAAGGCCTATTCCACGAGGAGCCCATGGAAGTCATCAAGAGAGCCGTATCTCCTTTTCTAATTTAAGAAGCTTCATTACCTAGAGGAAGAACCCAGACGTGTTTCTAATACCTGTGTGACTATTACACGTATGAAGCAGCTCTCATTATTAACCACCAGGAAGCAGGGATGTAAACCACAGGGCTCTTGGCTCCCCCTCACCGCTGCGAAGGAGAGGTGAGGTCTTCCATCAGCAATGCTAATTTATTCCTCCAGCTCCCCATTTTACATCCTCTTGGAGGCTTTTAACCACTGGACTGAGTCCTGGACAAAGGAATCAGGTGCCCAGAACGAAAGGCCTGGGGGAGCAGCGGCTATTTATCCAGCCTTTGCAATATTCCCCTGACAGCGTGAGGCGAAGCTAGTGCCCACCGCCGCTGGATATTGAAGGCGGGAAGGGCCTTTCCATCAGATGTCTCCAAGGATCCTGCTATTAGCAAGGACTTAAGGAGGCCTTTGTCGTCCCAAATATGCTCAGCTGCCTCACGGCACGGCAGAGCGGTGTAAGAACCATTTAAAGATGTGTCTGACATCATTAATCTATTTGCCCCCTGACCCGCCGGGCCCAACTGTAACTATGGCGACTAAAGCCTGACCTTACAACGCTGAGAAACTTTAAAGCTCGGTAGTATTTTGGGTCACATTGTTAGGCTGGACAAAGGAATAAAGGAGAAATGTGACAGTTTCCTGGGAATTAAGGTCAGCAGGTCAATTGCCCTGAAGCTTTATTGTCATATGATAAGCAAGACTGGCTGAAATAATTTTTCAGCGATTAGAATTAAAAAAAAAAACAAAAACCAAAACCAACAAAATCTACAGACAACTTTTGCTGTCTGAAGCAGAAAACTGGTCTCTGTAAAAGCAATACATAGCCCATCACTGAGCAAAATTACTCAACAGCCGTCCCTGTACCACTTCCAGCACAAACCCTGGAAAAAATGGGCAGCAGGTATCAATTTCATATCCTCAGATTGGGTTTATTGTTAATTCAGGCTCTTGGGGGGCGTGTGAAAAGTATTTATTAATGCGTTTCTGCGATTGCATTTGCTAAAATTGCCAGTGTTTTCCAGCCTCCCTTCTCAAATGATTCATGGAAGTCAGTGGGAATAAGCAGCCCGAACGCCCTGATTTGGAACATCTGTGTAAAAGCAGCGTATGTCTCGGGCTGAGAATAAATACAGTGGGGGAACTCGCCCTAACTAAATGCTATGACAAATACCAATCCAAATATTTACAGTCCATAAAATTAGGCTTGTTAACACTGTTTATACAATTGTGTGGTGTGAAGGAGTGTTCACTTTCATCCTGCATCAGCAAAATTTACCGGCGTCTCCATTTTAAAGTCATTTATAATCCAGTCAATGAAATTAATTCTACATCAGAATTAACTAATTTACAATCACGTTTTTTAAGCCTAAAAGCTTTTCAAATTTGAGGTATTCCAACCCATATATATATGACCACAAATGTAACTTGTAACAGCAGCTAAAAGGCAGACAGATACAAAAAAAAAATCTAAGTTGTGTATTGATTTATAGCGTTGGGGGTTTTTAAATTTCTCACATCATTGCTGAAAAACTGCTGCAATGCAAAAGTGCAGAACAGAACGTGCATAACATGCCAGTTTAGCTGAGCACATTACCCTCAAAAGTATGAAGTTTGTGAAGGGAAAAGCATAGAAGGGAAAGTTTGTGAAGCAGTGTCTTTTTCAGAGCAGGTAAATTATATATAAACACAGAGTTTTGGGGTTCTCCACAATCAGTATATTTTATTGAATTATCTAATAAATATCATGCGCTGCGAAGTGGATGTCAAAAGAGTGGTGCTTGTTCATTAATAAAGATGAAGAAGTACCAGGTCCAAGCTTCCAAGACATTCTTGTGACTATTAAAGAACACAGAAGGAAAATTCCAGTCCTTTCCTGCTTCTCATTTTTTCTAGCCGTGTCTAAGGAACAGAATTCCACAAAACTGGCTTGAAAAGGTCTGCAGACTGCCAGCCTGGCAAGAAAGCATGGCAACAATGATACCAGCAGTGGGGATGCTGTCAGTAAAGAATTCAAATGGCCCGCTGGTCGAGGGCAGTCTGAAGCAATCAGTGCTGCAGCTGGATCCAACCCGGGCAAAAAATGTGAATGTCTCTAGAAGAGCCCTAGAAAAGATCTAAAGAAGGGATTAAAAACCTAGAAAAGCTGCTTCAGCGTGGGCAAACACGGGGATGTAATTACTACACGTATCCAACAGCAAGGCAAGAGCGATTTACCTGCAGCCATCCAAACCCAGGACGTGTGGGAATTCTTATCAGTAGATTACTCATCTTGTGGAGACTGTCAAAAGCCACTGATGCCAAGGAAATCGCAGACTGGAGCAGGTTTTAAAAGTGAGGGCAGTTTGGAGGGCCTGTATGCAACAGCTAATATTTAAGACACACAGTAGACTCTCTTCATTTCACCTTGGAAGGTCGGATGTCTTTGGAAGCTGTGCCCGTGACAGCTGTGATACCAAAAAATGGTGTCAAGAGGTTATTTGGGCTCCGTGATTCAAAAGGGTAGGGTGCTACATGTCATCAAGGCACATCAGGTAATTTTCATCCTCTCTCAACCTGACACAAAAGCATTTAAGAGCCAAAAAAAGGCACTGGCTCTTAACAAACTATCCTTTTGAAACCACTATATTTTAACGTTCTCTTAAAAATAATGATAAACTAACAAACTTGCCAACTCATTGTGCAAACACGCAGGTTGCTGAAGTTTGGCACAGAAGGGGGGCATTCCCAGGTGCCACGCTCCCATTACCCACTCTTGGACAAATAATTACTCTGGGAGTCAAAAGAGACCCTGGAAAACTCCTAAAACCTCACCAGTTATTACTTCCTATACAAGTGAATCCCATCTGAAGCCATATACTGAAGCACTACTGAGTTGGCACAGAAATGGATTAAAGCCAGGAAACTCTAAGTTTAAGCTGACTCGCCATCCTTAGCACACCCCATTGTCCTTTATCCCTAAAATTTAATTAAACGCCAGTCCTGACCAGTTGTAATAAGTAGTACAGAAAACTGATTATCGGAATTGCTTTCCTCCGACCGTCCATTGTGCTGCACTTCCTCTCTGCAAAACACAAAAGACTCTTATGTACATTTTTCTTTCTCTGTGAAAAGAGGGCTGGAGGAAAAAAAAAAAGAAAAAAAAAGAAAAAAAATGCAGTCTGAACTTTTATTTAGTTGCCAATTGTGCTGTGGAATGAAACTAAGCATTTTCTTTTAAAAGCTGATTCAAATTCAGTACTTAATCATGCCATAGCAGAGCAAGTGCAGCAACAAATTATGTTACAATTACATTAGAAATTCTTTTACAAGATTTTGTTTTCAGTCACTTCTAATCTTTCAATAGCTGCCGTTTCCAGGGTTGATATTTCCCTAACAACATTTGTGCCTGGAACTCACTGCTCTGAGCAGAAACATTTGGAATGTAAGGAAAATATGTACGTGCACACGTGTGCAGAGCACAGACAGGGAGAAAAACAGTCACATTCGATTACAAAAAAAAGTCCTAGAAGCCATAAACTATTTCCTTTATTCTTCTAAATGTTTTTTTCTCCCCCTTATTCCAGCAGATTATTTACTCCTGCGCTCCTAACCTATTTGTTTTCTCTGCTGTAATACTCTATTACAAAGTAATTGTTTTAAAATTTTAAAAGGCGTGTGCTATGAACTCCTCTTCAAATAACAGGCCCAAAACACAGGCCTCAAGTGCCTACATTAAAGCAGACTCACCACTAACTATGTGGATGACTAAGCCATCCAGAAAGAGGTAAAAGTGCTGGCAGGCCACGGGACACACAGACTAAGAGCACAGGTTTTTTAAAAGTCCCCTTTGTCTGCAGTGCTCTCCCTCTTAACCCAGAAGAAGTCAGGTGATTTGAAGACATCAAACAACATCTGTTTTCTAAACAACACACTCATGCCTGCAAAATTTACAACACCCACTTTAGAGCCAATCCCGAAAAGACTCAGCCCGGCCTGCAAATCCAAAACTCCGGAGGAACCTTAATTAGCAATTTCAAAAAGAGGCCTACGATCCAGGCAGCACAGCGCTGCCATAGATGAAATAAAAGCAATATATGCAAAGCTATCTGTGGCATTATACGGATATTCACCAGAATTTGGAAGTCTTCAGGTTAAAACTGTTCAACTTGTAGAGCTTCAAAGAGCCAAGGTACAACCCCTGGCAGGCCGGCAACAGGTCAGTGCCTGTTCCGGCAATGCCTCATCCTTACTCCTGTAAATGACTCCTGCTTTGGCTCCACAGCTGCTCCGTTCCCATCCACCTCTGCCTTCTGCCACAAACACAACACAGCAACGTGCCTGCTCACCAAAACGAAATGCAAACCCATCCCATGTCCTCCTAGCTCCCTCCCCCAACAAAATGTGAATGTGCCTTCCTAGCACACAGGATTCTACAGATCGGGGTCCCACAGCAAAGGACAAAGTGCCCGTTCCCAGGATTTTTCCACAGCATTCCTGGGTTTACACAGTTGCAGTGACATTTTCCCAGCAGTCACTCCAAAAGCAGCTAATGGTCAATGTTAATAACTTCTCTCCATGTGTAAAAAGGGAACGAGCCCAAACCACCTTTGGATGAGAAGGCAGGTGGATCTCATAGGATTAATCATAGAATCACAGAATATCCAGAGTTGGAAAGGACCCATCAGGATCATGGAGCCAAGCTCCTGGCCCTGCACAGGATACCCCAAGAATTCCACCATGTGCCTGAGAGCATTGTCTAAGCACTTCTTGAAGTCAGACAGGCTTGGTGCTGTGACCACTGCTCTGGGGAGCCTTTTCCAGTGCCCAACCACCCTCTGGGTGAAGAACCTCCCCTAATATCCAATTTAAACCTCCCCTGACTCAGTTTCATGTCATTTCCTCGAGTCCTGTCACTGGTCCTGAGGGTGAAGAGATGGGGATCTGCCCTGTTTGTGTCCCTACTGCTCAGGGGACTCCCAGACTAAGCAACAGTTACACGAGACTGTTCCTACTTGAAACCTTAAGTAACAAAAGCACCACACATCGCAAGAGAGCAAAGGGTTGCTACAGTGGTGACAAAATGAACAGCTGCCACACAAATTTGATGAGAGTGCCAGTTTCCATGCCAATACCACAATCCTTTCAACGAGGCATTTGGCCAAAGTATTAAAATCCTTTAAGACCATCGGGAAAACAACAGAGAAATTCCCCAGTCACAGACCCCAGCACGTTATGGCTATTAAAAATACATCAGATTTAGAGGAAAACAGGTTAGAGAAAGAGCCAAGTACTCCTGAGTTTCAGAAATTAAAAAGCAAAGAAGAAAACTGCTCTTCTGTTAATATGACAGGGCGACACAAACCATAAGAAGTTTGACAGCTGCATATGCCAAACTCGCACGTTCGCTGAAAACAAGTCCGTACGAGACCTCTGAGGCAGAAGTTCACAGATGCAGCGTCAAAGTCGGTTTTGAGCAGCGCTGGTGGGTGGAAAACCATAACTAGCAGGCAGCAGGGCTCTGCAGTTGTTTTGCAGGCAGCTCAGAGTGGGGAAGTAAATAAACAAATAAGCGAAAGGGAGCCAGCAGCAATTTGGGATGTGCAGTGTGACTGGCTGTCATTCAGAGCTGGCTCGCCTGCTCTTCCAGAGGATGGGTTCTTCTCGAAACCATTCCATGCACACATACACAGAGAGTTTCCATTAAATCTGTGGAGACTAAAGACAGCCCCTAATGAGGCTGAAAGCTTGACTTTTCACCTCTCTGCAAAGCATACCTGCAGCACTGTTAGAGCTGACCACCACTGAAGCTCGCCGGACCCAACCACCAGAGCGCAGTGGGAACAGGACGGTCCTGCAGGCACCAGCTCTTGTCTGGCTCCATCATGAGCTGGATGCAAAAGCAGCACCAGCAAAATGTGTTTTATTCTGGGAGGAAGCCTGCATTTCTGGCAGCTGAGCTAACCGGAGCACTGGCCAAACACGAGCTGCTGCAGAAGAGGAGCCGGGGCTGCCCTCTGCGGCAGCAGCCAGCCAGATGTATTGTGCAAACCCATTTTTAGATGATCTTGCCTGGAGTATCAGGGACCTGAACTCAATAACCTGAATCCCTTCTGTTCTGTGCTTCCAGGCTCCACTTGTGTGCACGGAGCGCAGAGCTGACCCGGCACAGGCCCGAAATGATTGTGGTTGAACAATCCCCAGCAATCACGACTTGTTCGCTAAAGAATTTACAATTGCAATCAGAGCCTCCCTGCATCCCCTGGGAAAAATGATCAAGGAGAAATGAAACAGGCTTTGTTATACCCACGAACAATAACGTAAAATAACATCAACTAGAAATAAAGACAAATGCTAGGCAGGCTAACAACAAATGGAGTTTTCATTCCTCGCTGGGGTTATTTTTAGATGCGTTCATATTTAAATATGAAGGTAATTTCCCAGTGCAGCTGTTAACAGCTCTTCCTGAGCTTCTCTTGGAGTTTGGGTGTTGCATCTGCTGGCATTTGCAAGGCAAACTTCTTGTTTTAGTGCTTTACGACTACAAAAACAAATGTTTCAAGCATTACTTCCAAAAAATCATACTTTGCATCTCAGGGGTACTACGGTCGATATATTTGTAAGGAGTTTGAGGTTTTATGTACAAGACTCCGTTGCTGTTCTAACAAGCATCTTGTGAGGGTTTTAATCTAAGGAAAGGCACACTGAGGCACAGATCAGGTGAGTAACATCTATAAATAATGTTGCTAGTTTAGGCACTGCTGGTGGTTTGAGAAATGCATGATTTTAAAGAACCGTTGCTAAGGTCAAGAGCTGCTCCAGTTTTAATGAGGGACTCGCTCTGCTTCTCTCATTCAAATGAAGTTTTTTGCCTTTTTTTTTAAATTTTTTTGGTCAGTAAATGGAAATTAAATATTTCTCACACGTTACTGTATCTGAAAGCCTGCTTATGTGGAAAGAGATACATTAATGCTTTAGTTAGGACTATGGACACACCATACTTGATTCAGACCATAGGTCCAACCAGCCCTGTCACACCACCACAGAGTTTTGGCTTTCACAGCAAAAACCGAGTTTTGCACCTACAAGCTTTGTCATAATACCTGAAGATCAGAAATTGATTTATATTCTGGTTTTATAACCCATCTAGAGTACCAAGAGAAGAAATGAGAAGCCAAACCACCTAAGAGTGTCTATCCGTGACCTCTCCATCCCATGGCACCACTCGCACTGCAGTGGCTGTGCTACAGGCCTTGTGCTTTACCTGCTTGGCTGGCAGAGCTACACCCGCCTTTGACCTTCTCTCCAACTCCTCTCCAAGAGGAATGAAGATGAAGCCTCTGGCATCGATGCCACAAGCCTTCAGTGGAGAGCTGTGGGTCTGAGGGCGGAGGAGCGGGTGGGAGAGGGACTGTGAAGCAGCTTGGAACATCTTTTTTCCCCCCATCAATGAATTGGACACGAAGCTACTGCAGTGCAGACCACTCTTAGGGGAGACAAACACATGCTGGGCTCTGCCCGTGAAAGGCAGGAGTTTGTTTTCCTTACCACTGAGAGGAGAAACAAGGAGCTCAAAGAAAATACAAGACCTTGATGAAAGTGTTCATCTCCTGCACAGCTGCCACACTCAAAATTCCCATCCTGCCTTCTGCAACCTCTTACTCATCTGAACCACCCAGAGCCAGACTCTGTTCTTCACTAACAAAGCTGCTGTTGTCACCATCTCAGACAAGTCAACTCTCTTATGTGCTGCCCACCAGGGGCAGCCATAGCCATCCCGAGGTCAGGCAAAATGCCTTTGTTTTCCTGAGTCACAGAGCTGAAGGTCTTTTACGGGTTCCTTCTCCTCAGGATTCCCAACCCTTTCCCCCAGGCCTTGGGATTGGCACCAGCAATTAGTGCGTGTTCACAAAAGGCCAAAGAACAAAAACTTTGAGGAAGGAGATTAAAGATGGATTAAGGAAGGAAGGAAAAAAAAAAAAAAAAAAAGAAAAGAAAATGTAGAACACTGCTCCAGATATTAAGCTTGAAACAAATTTCAGATCCCGTTTCCCATGAAAATTCAGCCTCTTACCACTTCAAGGAACTCCATCCTCAGTAGCAGGTAGGCATACCCACTAAATAATGCATGCCCCATCACCTGTTCAAAGTAATTCCCAGGTCTCAGGCCTTCTCCTCACTTCCCTGCTTACCAGCGAGCTCTGGGCAGACACCTGGCAGGGAAGAGCTTCTCTCCACTCATCAGTGTTCCCAGTCATCCTCTCCAGGTGTGGCAACTGGGACACGGCTGAAAACTGGAGAGGGATCACTCTAGGAATACCCAGGAAACCCTCCAGCACGAATGTGCTTCTGGGACTCGAAGGAAACACTACACCTTTGCTGAGCATTCCAGCACTTTAGGAACGAGATCTCCTTTGCAGTTGAGGTAAACTCCAGACAAAATTTCACTGGTTAAAAAGTAAAATCAGCATTAACAATGTACAAGTAGGAAAAGTAAATGTGAGAGAACACACACATGCCTTACAACTGGTTGTTTGGGGTGGGTTTTTTTTCTGTTTAGCTTCAAGGATCTCTCCACAGCACATTCACCAGCAGATGCTGAAGACACGGCAGCTTCCACAGCGACTGACGCAGATAGTGCTGCTGGGGTTGACCCTCGTACAAAGGCGAGTTGCCTTCCCAACTGAGATAAAGTTTCTGCATGTGGGTCCTTTCCCTGAGTCAGAGTCCCATCAAACCTAACTACACGGCCAGGGAAATTTCAAAATTCCTCTTAACTTGCTTTTAATGACCATATCAACCTGTAACGTCCTGCCAACACCATTAACTGCTGTTGAGCAAAGCCATTCCTGAAACGCCCTCTCTTGCTTGAACAGACGAAGCCAGAATAATCACCCCTACTTAGGACTAAACAAATCTGTCCAGACAATGTAAACTTGGTCCTTTCTGAGAATAAACACTTTGGAGTTATTCATATATTCAACGCTGGCACAGTCTTTCGCAATTTCAGACCCAGGTATTACACAAGGAAATCAGCAAAGGCACAGACTCGGGCTCATGGTTGGATGTTAACACAGACTAGACACAAACAACTGGGGAGGTACATTTGGCCAAAACAGTGTTCTAATGCCTTGATTTGCCTGCAAAGCAGGGGCTGTAAGTTCTTTTAGAGATTACAGAACACCACCTGATGCCTTCAGCAGCGCTACATCCCCACGCACTTGCTTCGAGTTTACACAGAATGCTAAACATTCAAATTGGGAAACTCATACATTATACAACTGCACAGAACTCGGCCACTGTAATTTTACCAGATTAGACCTAAGTGAAGACGCTCACATAATAGGAGACGGAATGAAAATAGGAAACTCTCTGACATGTAAAAGCGGGGGAGCAAAGGAAAAGCAGAGGGTTCGGCAGAAGCAGCTTCTCCCAGCAGATCATCAATGCACAAAGAGCTGGAATGTGAACGCTCCCGTGTGGGTTGATGTGCAGAGGAACAGCTATTGGGCACTGCAGGAGGAGGAGAGGAGCTGGGGAAGAGGCAGGGCGTGTGCAGAGAGCCTGGCACAGACAGGCTGAGAACGCTGAGAGGGAAGACAGGGGCGGAAAATCCTCCGGGGTTATCAGGAAGTAAAAACAAAGAGAGAGGACCAGAAGAGCCATTTTCATGGCCTGAAAATACACTTGAGAGAAAGCCTGTGACTTCCAAGCTTTCAGTGTAAAGCTGTGAAGAACTGAGATCTATGAAAACTGCATATGGAAATGTAACAAGGAACATGAATTTCCCCTAAACTCTTGTCTGCTCAGGAGAGGCAAAGAGTTACCAACAGGCAAAACAGGGACATGGACAAAAAGGAGTTATCCACCCCAAGTCCCTTCTTAGCAAGCCCCAAATCACCACTTCCTTGCATATCCCTCGATCCTCAAAGGCCGGCTCTGGGCAGCTGTTGCATAAGCAGCAATTAAACTCCCCAAGAAAGACCAAAATTGCACCAGAATTTCTCTTTTGTGCCATTTCAGAAGGTTTAGGTTTTTTTATTTGTTTAAGTACGTCTGTACTGCTGGAACCCTTTTTATAGAGGCAGGTGTAAAAATGCATTTACCACTTTGTTCGGGCTCCGGGTATAGGCTGCATCCATAAAAATGTGAATTTGCAAATGTAAGAACTACCCTGAGGGCAGAACAGCAGGTTGGTTTTTTGGTCTTTTTTTTTTCCTTTACAGGATTCTTCCTTGCT
Organism: Cephalopterus ornatus; assembly: GCA_013396775.1. Taxonomy (NCBI): domain Eukaryota; kingdom Metazoa; phylum Chordata; class Aves; order Passeriformes; family Cotingidae; genus Cephalopterus; species Cephalopterus ornatus. Next base: position 935,867 of record VZRE01014787.1, read on the forward strand.
CATACTACACGTTACTAACAATCTCAGTTAAGGTTTTCAAGGTTGTTTTGGCGGAACACGATTTTTTCCTTCCTTTAACACACTTTCAAAGCCACGTCAAGCGCACGGAAAGTCTATTCTGTTCTGACAGCACCGCTTACTTTGTCAAGCAAGCAAGGAAAAACTCCACGTTCCTCATAGAAGGAGTTAGCTCTGCCTCTCCTGAAAATGCTGTCGTGGTGGCTTCGTGGTTTGACACCTAACAAATAGAGAGGATTGCCTTCTAAACGCAAAAATCAACCCTAAGCACTAGGAGCAAATCTTCTTGGTATGACCTTTACGTAGTCAGCTTTCTTTACCCATTTCAGTATGTTCTGTAAATAATAAAAAATAAATAACCTTACTCAAAGGCTTTGCAATTTCAAGTACCCCATTAAGTTACTTCATTTTGCTATCCATAGCACATGATCTCACAAGCAAAGCTGTTTATTTGCCTTAGGGAAAACAGAGATGAGGTTGCATCATGGGTGTTTCTGAGTTGACAGGGCTTTTCCCCGGGGCTGTTTGGGAGAGTTGGAAAGAAGAACAGAGAGAAGGCACGGAGAGAGAAGGGAGAGGAATGGCAGAAAATACAGGTGCAGTGGTGTAACCTCCTGGCCCTTACAGACAGACAAAATAACCACAATTACAGCTATTATCTCTCACATTCCTCTGGCAGGGGAAAAGAAAGGAGCACTCCTGAGCCCACCTAATTTTAAGAGTATTTAGTTTTAGACTCTTCATACATTTTTAGCTCCACTAGCATGATTACATTCTCATTTTTGTTGCATTTGATACAGAGCTGCTGCACCAACTTTGACAGGGTACTCTATGTACATACACAACGTTGAAAGCTGAATTTGACAGGCATTTATGTTCAGAAGGAGTATATCCAAAATTGGATTCTAATTCTGAAATGGTTCGGATCATTTAAAGATTAAACTCGAATATAAAATGCAATATGTGTCTGCTGAGAAACTGTACTCAGTCGATATCAGGAAACCTTACAGGACATGTATCATACCCAAGTTCATATATTATAGTGTCCTCTTTCCTTAGATATCTCTACAAATCAGCCAATGCCCAGCCTGGATTTGGGACAGCTTGCTTTGAAAAATCAATATAACCTGATAAAAGCCTAAAGCTAAAACCCACCAACATTCATTTCAGTTTATTCCATTGAATATCAAACTATTACTCTCAGCTTTATCTGACAGAAATCTGTCCTTGGGAAGCTCCAAGAAGCAAGGCTCCAGTTTTGGTGCTTGAAGACAGCTCTGCACCGAGGGTGAGTGATCTCAGTTCCAATTTCACTGCCCGATCAGGGTGTTTGGTTTCTCATCACTTCATAAATGTCCTGCCCAGAAACGTTTCTGACTGGAACCAGATCCACAACAGGACAAAGTGTATCCAAAACTCCTGTGGAGTCACAGTGAGAGTCATTCAGGTCAACCTTTGGCTGAGGGAGTTCCCAGAACTGTGATTCTTATCGGAACATCAGGATGCTCAGGAAAAAGAAACAACCATCATCATTATCGCCTTGACCTAACAGCACCTTCCAAGTGCTTCCAAGTGTCATAAACTTGCATTAACGTTCTGTGAAGTGCATTATGTAGCGTGAGTACTCTGAATTTCCCACCTGACACCTTCCAAACTCTCTCAGCTCATGAAGTGTTAACAAGATTGCCATGTCTTCCGAAAGGTAATTTCCCTATAGGTCTGACAAGAACTTCAATCTCAGTGTCATGAGCATTAATTAATTCTATAAACAAAATACAGGTAAAAGAATATTTTAGCCCAGAAATTCAATTAAAATATCTCATTATATTCCTCGGCTTCAGCACGTCTGTGTTAAATATTCATATTTTTATTCCCAATATATGAGTAACTCCATGCGTATTAACAGAGTTTTCTCCGTTCTCCTGGAATTCCAGAGGCCATGAATGTCTACATTTTAAGAAGAAGATGGAGAAGATGGTCAAGTTCTCCATGTACAACAGATTTTTTGCGGAGAGCATTTTAAGGGCTACCCACGTCCTTAAGAAGTATATTTACAGAGTTTACATAAAAGAACACAGTCAAAAATCTGCTGCAACAGCATATTAAGGACCTTTTAGTGCTCCAGAGCAGCTGTGACCTGGTAAAATCTAATTATTTCTCACAGGCCCTTTGGAATTCTCCAGAAATATGGAGTAATTTCTAAATAATGCCATCAGCACTGGGCCGGCCTTGGAATTAAGCTGAGAGATAAGACCATATACATCTTTTATGAGTATCCCACAGATCTATGTTAAGGCTCAGCAACATGGCACAGCAACGTAACCCTGGAATCTGTTAACTAATACAACTAAGTCAGGCGTGAGAAATACCAAATACACAACGTTTTCTGTAAAAACACTGCTATAATCTTTAAAGAATCCTTTTTTTTTTTTTTTTTTTAAATCCCCAGGATATCTGCAGCATTTCAAATCAGCTTCTGCACTTGCACAGCTCGTTGTTCTGTCCCTGATGGTAAGCCCTGGGCACGCTGTAGTGCCAGTCCTACCCATGTTTGTATAATACATGTACATACGTATCCACAGCACGCATGTAACATGTTATATATACGCATTAAGATGTATATGCAACACAGCTGATTATCCTGAGCTGGCCAGGGCACAGCTCACCGCCAGGACTATCAATGCAGACAATTGTACCTTAACCTGAAGTCAATTTGTTATTAGTTCTTACTCTCCTCAGGGAAAGATTAGAATTGAAGCGACGGAGGAAAAAAAAAAATCCCTTTCCCTCCCTGTTCAGGAAAATCGATCCAGAATTATTTTTTTCTAATTAGTTGAATAAAGATAGCATGTATGTAACATTTCAAACACCTAGATACCAAATACTTCAAAAATTTATTAACATGCCTCTTGAGAAAGAATGAGGTTTGATACTTTCATTTCCTTTTCCCAAAATTAAAACAACAGGAACTGAAGTATTCAAACTTGACACAGAAAGCGCAACTATGTGGCAATTTCCACAGGATCGGCGGAAGTCAACCACTCTGTGAATTAAATTGAGCTCCTGTGTCTTCTGACAGCAGCAAAAATCACAACTGGAGGATAACTGGGATCAGCAGGGACAGTTTTTGGGAGCCTCCCTTCCCCCAGACGTCGGCTCCTTGTGCTGGCCAATGCACTGGTCAAAACCGTGCAGGAGACGGCCAAGATCACCTGTGCACTACTGACAAACACAACAGGATGCTCACGAAGCCAGCGGCTGTGTGCCGTGAAGGAAATCCCGCTCTGACGGAAAATCTAAAGAAAACCCAATGGAAATATCATCTCCGTTTGCCAAAGCCAACGCTACCTGCGTGCTTGTAAGCTGCGAATAACGAGAAACATGGTTTAAGGAAAAAACACCTGGGGGAAGGTGTTTTCTAGCTTGCCCTATGACCACCATACATTTCTGGTGGTGTTAGGAGGGCAGAAAATTTGTTTTCCAGGGAAAAATCCCTAAGGGCGTCAGCCAGGCCCCAGTACCCCCTCAACCTTAATCCCGCCGGGCACCATTAAGGTATCTCCCAGCAAGTGCCTTCCCGGGCTGAACAAGGAACTAGGCAGCTCTTATCCACTTGCTGATCCCAAACAGGATCAAACGCCCCGGGAAAACCCTCCAACACGCCGAAGTCGCCGCCCGCAACACACCTCATGGGCAGGGAGAGACGCCAGAGGAGGGGCGACGCTCCCGGCCATCCGACTACAGGGGCTGAGGGAACATACGAATTTATTTACACTTACTTATTTATTTATTTACTTGTCTATTTCTCAATATTTTTCGGCTCGTGACTTGGCACGGGTGTCCTTGGACCCAAAGCCCGGGGAGGGGGGACGGGGACGAGACGAACCCGGGGGAAGGC
>VZRE01014787.1:945364-982197 GCA_013396775.1 Cephalopterus ornatus
TGTTCTGATGTTACTTTTGTTACCAAAAAAAAAAAAAAAAGTGACTTTTGCATTTAAAAATTGATTTTAGCCCAGACTTTCTAAAACCCGCTCTGTTCAAAAGTAATGGCTCCTTTCAAAACCATGTGTCCATGAAGCCTCCCAGTCTGATGTTGCAGAAACCTGGACACAGTGTCTGTACCAGTGGGGGTCACTTTTCTTTTCATCCCTCCGGATCAGCTCTAATGACTTGGTGTCAGGGAATATTTAGAGACAGCTCAAGAAGGGGAAAGTTGGAGCATGGCAGCAGGATTCCCTTCTTCTCTGTAGACAGATCATTGGAGCCTTTGATATGCAAAAACATTGTTTTCAGCTATGGCTCGAGCTATAAAAGGGAAGTGCAAGATATCAAACAATCAAGACCTGGAGAAAACTATTCTAAGTTTAGAAAAGGGAGTGGGGGGTATAGTCTTAATCCACATTTTTGAAACAGTGTCGTCTTCTCCAAAGAGACCTTTTCTTTTTTCCCCCTCCCTTGTTTTCATGTAATTTTGAGAGAGGGGATGAAAAAAAATTCCAGGAACTTAATGAGCTTTAGTGCTTTCATTTTAATCCTCCACATTGCTGCTATTATAATAGTGCCAATAAATGAAGAGATGACTATCAAATGGAGCACAGAGGAAACAGTTTATGTGCTAGAAAGGTAAAACAAATGAACTCACTTTCTGGGTGTGCATGGATCTATGTAATGTATGCATACTGGAGCCAACCTTCTACTTAATACTAACAAGTTTTTTACAGCTCGGAGTTCTAAAGGAAATTTATGATTTTTAAGTACTTAAAAGTTACTGTAGCCTTCAAAGGCCTATTTAAGGAATTTATATTCCTGCTTCACAATGCCCTTCCAGAAAATACCTCCTGTCACGACTTCACATTAGTTCTTAAGAGATACCTTTTTTTTTTTTTTTTCCACCCCTACAGCTGTTAAGCAGCTGTTTATTTCAAAGTTTCAGGAAAAGGGTCTGGACTTCTTTCCCCAAACACTTCAGTAATACAGCCCAAGAAAACTGGACCCTGGAAGAATACAGAGCTATTTTTTGTTCCATTTTGTAATGATTATATAATTTACCCCAACTTACATAAGTTACCAATAAACATGCCTTCCCTTCTAGTCTGAAATGTGGCCACGCAGATTTGGGTTCTTGCCTTGGATAAAGCATATGTTAAAATATTTATGCCACAGTGGGGGTCTCTCGTTCTGAGCTCCTGTTTTTCACTGCACAACTGGCTGGAAACAAGGTGCAGAAAACAAAGCTCAAGAGGAGCTGCAGCAGCAGAGAAAAGGCTTCTCCATTCCCTCCCTTACACCATCCCTGAAATGGGGAGGGGCTTTTGTTTTTTAATCTATGTTAATGTTTATTTTCCTGTGAAAAGGAGCGGCATCATTTCTACTTCAGTAATTTTGTATCCCTGCATATTTCCTGTTGCTGCAGGAGCAGTGACTGATCCGTCTGCATGATGGACCTGCCACAAATGGCAAAAGGCAGTTTTTTAAAAATTGAGTTTGGGTTGTTTGTGTTTGGGTTGAATATTTTATGAAGGACCAGAAGCTGCTCTAGTTTTGCTCCCAGGAAAAGCAGCTAGGCAAGGCTTACTCAGCAGGCTTCTCCTGACGAGCACTTCCAAGGATTGTGCTTTGGAGAAAAGTGCAGTCACAAAAGGGGGAAGCAAGGAAACGTTAAGGATTTTTTTTTTTTTTTTTTTAAATTTCAGATTTAACCACTTCTATTTCAAACAAGCTACCTGCAGGCTCTCGGGGGACACAGACTGCTCTCTCACTGGATACTTTCTGCAGCAGTGATAGGGAGTAGCCCAAGTTAAAAATCCCAGTTAAAACCAATTAAAGAGTTCTTTAAGGAACACGAACAAACAAAAGAGATACTATTTTTCTTATTTTCTGAAATTTTACAGACTAAACCCACGTATGTGTCTCTGTTGCCAAAGAGCTGATGCAAATGCCTGGCTAGTCCCTGACTCAAAATCAGCATGGTGCAAAACGGGAAATATTCATGCAGCATTTTAGCCAAAACATGTCCCCTTTCACCCAGTCCCTACTGGACAGTAATTAGCTCCCTTTACTTTTGAAACCAAGGAGAGGATCGTCATCATCTCTCTCTATTTACCCGGAGCACAAAGCAAGCAACCATTTCGGCCTCCTCCCAGGAGGCATCACTGGTCACCAGGTAGGAAACATCATTTCCAAATATTTTGTTACTCTCTGCCTTTATTTTCCTACTGAAACAGGGGAAAATATAGTTCCAGCAGAGCATGAGACTAAGCAGCAAAATGTTTGTATTTTGCTGAAATACCAGCGTTTGGGGACAACAAGGTGTGCAAGTCACGTGTTCGGGGGACGCAAGTCCTAGTTCTAGTGCCCACCAGTTGTTATTAATTCCAATTTTTTTGTTTTTACTTTTGCAGGAAATTAAAGAGTTCGAGGAAAGCTTTCCAAGGGGAGTTTTCTGGGAAGGAAATAGTTTTTGTGTGTTTGGTTTTTGTGGTTGTTCTTTTTTTTAAATGAAGAAGACCATCTATCTAATGCTTCCGTGGTAGAGTAACTTGCCTTCCTGCAGCACGGGAGGAATTCTTTCCTGCATTACAAATCTGGAGGAAGCGTTAAAACACAAGAGTCGGAAAATGGTTCTCCCAAAGAGGTGTGGATGTATTGGGATGTAGCTACTGTACAAAGGTCACACTTGGATGGTTGTGGATAGGAAAAAGGACCCTTGCCTGGCCTCCTGAAGAGGCTGCCATCCCTCCAGCCTCAGCATAATGAATGGTTTCCATCACGGGGTGCTGAAGTTGCCTCCTCCGACTACTCCGCTGCACAGAAGAGTTTGTAAGAGTTACAAAGGAAGTAACTCCTGCTGAAGGCATTAAACCAAACAAAAGGGGCTCTTCATTCACAGACTTTACATGAGGACACACATAGAGGGAAGCTGAAGCTTGTCTACGCCCTGGCCTGGTGTGCTTATGTACCATGATAAATCTTGGTTGGAATGCTCATTGAGCGTCGTGCCAGGAGCCAGGGAACACACACCACCAACAGGGACCATCTGAGTAAACACCTCCAAGGACAAAACTGCTCCATGGAGTAAACCCTGAGAGTGACTGGAGAGAAAGACATTCCTTTAGTGGATATCCTCAAGCACAAAACTTACTCGTACCTTTAAATACGGTAGGATCAATATTAATTTATTTTCCTTTTCGTGCCTCGGAGAATAAAGTTCAATTAATACATGAACCCACAAGAAGAGAGGTCATGACACTGCTTAATGCACAGGTCATCTTGCAGGAGTTCTCACAACCCTAATTACAATGGTAATTGAATTATGTTGTCTTAAAAGCTATAAAAATGCTAATTACCTGAGCTCAGTGTACAAACACACTACTGATGCGAAGTACAATCTCAGTCTCAAGAGTTAATTTATATTACGCTACTAATAAGATGGGAAGACGTGGTTAAACCCTCCAAATAGTCTCTGATTAGTGTGCAGTTCGGTAAAGAAGACTTTTGAGAATGACAAATATTTAAACATGAAATTAAGCATGTAATGAAATCCTTCATCCAGTCAACTAGAAAGCCAGAGCTCTACCAATTGTAACATTTACCTTTCGAAACACTCCTGCCTTGAAGGCCAAGCAAGAGAGGCCACGGTGTTTGGGAGTTGCACAATGTGGTGTGGAGTACTCAGAAGGCCTTGGGAAAAAGGCCTTTACCGGCCCTTCCTTATCTGTCTGCCCATCCTGCTTTGCCACTAGGGCTTTTTTTGGGCCTCCAAAATAGCTACCACTGACTTGTGGGTTTGGTAAGGGTTTTATAGTTCACTTAAGGGCTCCTGGGGTAGTTAGCTGGCTTAGGAATTACTTCTTATCTTTCAGATATAGAATGATTTACTTGAACTCTGGTGTGACTTTAACTCTGTACTTATCCGGTACCTGTGAACAAACATTGTGTGCATGAAATGTGAAGGAATCCTTAAAAAGAGCCTTCTTGCTTAAGCAAAACAACTCACAGATCAGACATACTCAATTATGTTATTTTCAGTCACTTTGCAGAATAACCTATTAAGTTAATTGAATTAGTACAAGATGTGGTAGAATTATTGATGTAAGGGAAAAAAAAAAGCAAATTGTGTCTGCGAGCTTGAATTTTGGTTTAATTGTGTGTGTTTCACATTATCTTCTATAATGTTGAAGTTGAATTTTTTTCACTGCAGTTTCTTCACTGATGATCTGGATAATTTTGTTTGTTTGGTTTTTTTAGATTTGTTGAAGATCAGAACTGTATACAAATCTCATCATTCCTGACCATGATTAGTGTAACCTGGAGCATCTTCCTAGTTTGGACTAAAATAGGGCTGTTACTTGACATGGCACCTTGTTCTGTTAGTGCCAAGCCATGCCCTTCAGTTTGTCGCTGTGATGTGGGTTTCATATATTGTAATGATCGCGATTTGACGTCTATTCCTACAGGAATCCCAGAGGATGCAACCACCCTCTTCCTTCAGAACAATCAAATAAATAATGCTGGGATTCCTTCAGAACTGAAGAACTTGCTTAGGGTGGAAAGAATATATTTATACCACAACAGCCTAGATGAATTCCCCACTAACCTCCCTAAGTATGTTAAGGAACTGCATTTGCAGGAGAATAATATAAGGACCATTACTTATGATTCACTTTCCAAAATTCCTTATCTGGAAGAACTGCATTTGGATGATAATTCCGTTTCCGCCGTTAGCATCGAGGACGGAGCTTTCCGGGACAACATCTATCTCAGACTTCTTTTCCTCTCTCGAAATCACCTCAGCACCATCCCCTGGGGTTTGCCTAAAACCATAGAAGAGCTACGCTTGGATGATAATCGCATTTCCACCATTTCTGAGCTGTCCCTTCAAGACCTTACAAATCTGAAACGCCTGGTTTTAGACGGGAATCTCCTAAACAATCACGGATTGGGAGACAAAGTCTTCATGAACCTAGTCAATCTCACAGAGCTGTCGTTGGTCCGCAATTCCCTCACAGCTGCGCCGGTAAATTTGCCGGGAACAAACCTAAGGAAGCTTTATCTCCAAGAGAACCACATCAACCGTGTGCCACCCAATGCTTTCTCCTACTTACGGCAGCTGTACCGACTGGACATGTCCAACAACAATCTCAGCAATTTACCTCAGGGTGTCTTCGATGACCTGGACAACATCACCCAGCTCTTCCTCCGCAACAACCCTTGGCACTGCGGGTGCAAAATGAAGTGGGTGCGGGACTGGTTGCAGTCACTGCCTCTAAAAGTGAACGTGCGCGGACTGATGTGCCAGGCCCCTGAGAAAGTGCGCGGGATGGCCATCAAGGACCTCAGCGCGGAGCTGTTTGACTGTAAGGACGACGGCGCGATCAGCACCATCCAAATCACCACCGCGGTGCCGAACACGCTGTACCCGGCCCAGGGCCACTGGCCGGTGTCTGTGACCAAACAACCCGACATCAAGACTCCCAACCTAAACAAAAACTACAGAACCACATCGAGCCCGGTGCGCAAAATCATCACCATCTTCGTGAAATCCGTCAGCACAGAGACCATCCACATCTCCTGGAAAGTCGCGCTGCCGATGACTGCTCTGAGACTGAGCTGGCTCAAGATGGGCCACAGCCCTGCCTTTGGATCTATAACTGAGACCATAGTCACGGGCGACAGGAGCGACTATTTGCTGACGGCTCTGGAGCCGGAATCGCCGTACCGTGTGTGCATGGTTCCCATGGAAACCAGCAACATTTATCTCTCCGACGAAACGCCCGAGTGCATCGAGACCGAGACGGCTCCTCTCAAGATGTACAACCCCACCACCACCCTCAACCGCGAGCAGGAGAAAGAACCTTACAAAAACTCCAGCCTGCCCCTGGCCGCCATCATCGGCGGCGCGGTGGCGCTGGTGGCCATCGCGCTGCTGGCCCTGGTCTGCTGGTACGTGCACAGGAACGGGTCCCTGTTCTCCCGGAACTGCGCCTACAGCAAGGGACGCCGGAGAAAGGACGACTACGCCGAAGCGGGAACCAAGAAGGACAACTCCATCCTGGAAATCAGGGAGACTTCTTTCCAGATGATACCGATCACCAACGACCAAGTGTCCAAGGAGGAGTTTGTAATACACACCATCTTCCCGCCCAACGGCATGAACCTCTACAAGAACAGCCACAGTGAAAGCAGTAGTAACAGGAGCTACAGAGACAGTGGTATTCCAGATTCAGATCATTCACACTCATGATACTGAGGGGGGCAAGAAAGACTGCCTTGGGTTTTGTTGGTTTTTTTGGGTTTGTTTTGTTTTTTAAAGAAAAACGAGAAAAGACTGACTTAACAGTTGCTGTTCTACTGCAAAACACTGGATTAAAAGACTGACAAAGCAATGTACTGTACATTTGCCATATAATTTATATTTAAGAACTTTTTATTAAAAGTTTCAAATTTCAGGCTACTGCTGCGATTAATGTAGTGGGGATACCTGACCACAATTCTATATTTTAGTATTTTTTAGTAATTTGTACTGTATTTTCCTTGCTAATATTGAAGTTACAGACCATTTAACTTTTGTGTTCTACTGAGTAAGATGACTTGTTGACTGTGAAAGTGAATTTTCTTGCCGTGTTGAGCAGTCAGAACATTCATCTGAGATCCTTGTAAGTGTAAGCACAGGCCATTTTTCACTTTGGTATCAATAAAATAATGTTGAACCTGGCAAATCAGGAAGATCAAGAAGTGGTTGCAAAAACTCACAGAACTTTCAATGTTGAGTCTATTAAATCTGTAAACCACGACAATATTCAATAAACAAAAATGTGTGTAGTAATGGGCAATATCAGCTGTCTGGATATATCCATTCAACAATGGTGAAATCCAATTTAAAAGCAAATAATCCAATCGATGACGTGCATGAGACTGAAGCTTTTGACACGTGTTAAGAAAAAAAATTGATCCCTAGAAGAAAATGATCGAATTCCTAATGAGGAATTTTTAAAAAAAGAGGAGGGAAAACAAAAAAAAGAGTGCTAGGCTCTACAAACCAAGGGGGTAGATAGAGTTTAGGGATAGATTTTTGGTTATCAAAGCCAGTGGTCTGTGTATTACAGAGAAAATAGTGATGGATGCTCACAGGCATTTGGGAGAAAAGGGCAGAGAGAGAGACAACACTTTGAAACTGCTTTGAACAGAAAAAGGGCTGAAAGTGCAGTTTCACAAGAAGAGAGAGCAGGATGAAAGCTAAGGCAATATAAGCAAGGTCTCAAAAACTGTAGTCCCAAAGGTGAGCAGACAGCTGGGGAATGCAGCTCTTCCAAAGCATATACAGGTCTGTGTCCAGGACACTGCCTTTACAGTCAGGAATACTGCCCATTACTGTCACAGTTTTCCAGAAATTTCCATGATAAATCTGTATTTCTTTTCTGCCTTCCTGCTGGACTATGAGCTATTTCATGTTTAAAACCCCAAGCCACTCTTTGTTGCCATAATCACTCTGTTTCTTCAACTAAAGAACCAAAGTGCTTTGTACGCCCTTTGGCCAGTCTTGTGTGTGCCTTGATCCAACGCTACCATGTATCAAGCTTTTAAAAACTTAAAGGGGGGAAAAAAAAAAAAAGGAAATAATAAAATACCCACTTTTTCATACATAACTTACCTATGAAAAATACTGGTCTTATTCCTGAATTAAGGTGAAAAATTAGTTCTAAATCACGCTGCACCTCTGCGGTGCGCTGATAAGAAACCCACTCAGAAGTTACTGCTTTTCAGGTCATGAGCTTCACCTTTTTCTGTGTTCAGCTTGACAGCGTTACACTTGAAGGTTTTCTTTAGTATTAACTACTTGGAAAACAAGTTTTCACAACTGTGAACAGTGTGAACGATGAAGGGGAGGGAAGACATGGAGTTACAACGCTCTGAGATACAATTTTTTTTCCAACAGAAATGGCAAATAAGGAGAAAAATACTTAATATTTCAAACAATATCCTGGACAAGAAAGAATGTACACCAAATGCAATTCAATTGTAAGAGAATTTTAGCAGTGCTTGGCCTGTTTCCCTAAAAGCAGTAAAAGGATGGAAGATGACAACAACAGTGACAAACACTGAGACTGATGTTTTCAGCCTGCAGATGATTCTCCTGCCAGGGATCCATCAAACTGCACAGACCCAAAATTTCCAGTAGCACGCAGGTTTTTTCATGCTCATTTTCCAGATGTGCCCAGGGAAGCTGCTCTCCAAACTCCCTGTGCCATGGTACTGTTGCCTCCCAAAAAGCCTTCTGGCAGTTTCTGAGCAGTGGAGGAATCTCAGCTGGAGGAGCAGCACTTGTGCTTCCCTACTAACCTTACACAGACCATATCTTCACGTGGAACATGGACTGGATCCATGGAGACGGGCATGTAATGCTAAACAAGGGTGTGCTCAGCTCAGTGTAATGCACCAAACAAGACTATTCTGCCCTGTTTTCCCATCCCAACCTAGGGAAGGGCTAGAAAGCCAAGACTGAGCATGTGGAACCTCGTTATGTTCAGGTGCAAAAGGATTCCCAGGCATTGAGTGGGGAAGGAAAACAGCCCAGATGGACTGGAGGGACCTGTCCTTTGCCTAAGCAGCCATTCAGGGACCCCTCATATCCGAGACAGGTTTGATGGCTGGGTCACTGGCAACAGATACCAGTTCTTTGCCAGCAGTTCTCTAATAACACAGTTAAATAGCTTTTGCTGGATTTTCAAACTATTTACATGGAAACCTCTCTCCCAGTCGGCTCCAAGTTGTGGAAAGGGTAAAACAACACTCAGTGAATACTCTCCCCCTCTGAGGTGCCTCAGCCAGAGGTGCCTGGCCATGGCACCTCCCAATCTGTGGTGATGCCATGCAAAGGTCATAAAGGGCTATAAAAAAGCTGGCATTTGAGGAGGTAATTGCATGAGAATCTTAAGGACAGTGACTTTCCGTGTGACACTTCCGTCTGTGAGGCGGTAGGGTGCAAATCCAGAACAACTGCAGTAAACCAGCCCAGTTGTTCCTGCTTCACCTTCCACCAGGAAGAGTGGAAACCTGGAAGGGGGGATCCTGTCCTCCACAGGGAACCAGGTCAGGGAGCCACTGTCCTCCTACCAAAAGTGATGTCAGTGGAAAAGGTGGCACATCCACGTGCACAAGGACCTCCCTCGGGCTCCACAACAGCCTTTACACAACACGCATAATATTAAGATTACTCTGGCAAGTGAAAGATCTCCTTTCAAACTAAACTCCATATTTTTTTCCTTTGGATATTTATACAGATTTCTGTTCTGCTCCATGCCATGCCTGTCTCCTCAAGGCTCCTGCAGTAGTTCTGCATGCAGTGCCCTCCAGCCCCACGCACGAATCCCCTCCGTTAGACAGGTACACGCGCTGGCAAATCCGATTACTGCAACGAGCAGTTTACTCAACACATTCATCAAAATAACGTTAATCCACGTTAAATTTATCTCCCATTTTCAAATTCCCTGTCATTTCAGTGTGCTGTTCAATATTTATTGGTGGAGCAAGGAGGGGGAATTTTTTTCAGTGTTGCCTAAGCCTGTGTGCAGAGGTCACTTGATCAGCACCCTCCGCGTTCAAATACTGTGCCAAGTATGTTTTACATTCTTTATCACCCTCTCTTTTTTCATTTGTATTGCTATCCTGAATTGCTCGTAGTTCTGTTTTAACCTGAAAGCTGCCCCCAAAAACACCCTGGTTCTTTGGAAACCTTATTAATTTTGTCTCATCCTGTTACCTTCCACAACTAAAATCGCTTCATTTATAAGTTGTTATTTCCTAGCTTTCTACAAGAGCCTGATGTGCAACAACTGTTGGGTTTTTTTTTTGTTTGGGCTTTTATTTGTTTATTGTTTGTTTTTTTTTTTCTCCTGGCTTTAACAGTACCAAATTCAAAGTATTATGGTATCTTGGAACACAGTTTCCATTTCTCCTGCTAATGCAGTGGTGAGCATGCAAGCTATCTTGTGCCAATGCTGTACATATTGAATGTAGAGCAGCAAATGCAATAAAGCAAGAGCAAAAGTAATGAAGCCTTATTTGCTATTAAAATAATTTACTGGTGACATAACGCACTAGAGACTTCTCTGCTGACTAAGAGGATGCAATTCTGCACGTTCACCTGCAGCTGAAGTGGGATAAGATCTTCAGACATGAGCTGGCAGATGCCACCTGCCTGGATTTAGCCAAACCACATTTGTTTGGGATAGTCCTGGACGGCACCATAGTTCACACGGACACCCTCTGCTTTCAAAACACCTTAACCTTATTTCCAAATCCATGTGTTCTTTTAGCATCACCCTGAGACAGATCTTTGTTTAATTAACTGTTTCTTTACTGATACCAGAACAACAAAAGCTTCAAGCCACAAGCCAGGACTTACCACCAGTGATTTATTTTTTTTAATGAAGCATAAAGTTACTTCGTACCTGGGGAGTTCCTTCTTCCAAACTAGCCCAGAGTGGCTTAGCCAGAAAGGAAAAGCTCACTGACTGACTTCAGAACATGAAAATTTTACCCTTTATTTTCTTTTCTTTGCAAATTAATTTCGTTTTGGGGGGGTGGCAGAGTAAGAGTCCCACCCCTATGGTGAAATAACCATGACACAGTGTCAGATTCTGGACACAGCTGCTTTAAAAGGTTTTTTTTTCCTTTTGGTGAACATGAACGTTTGATTTAATTTTAACAGTTATTTCATAAAATCGTTTCCCGCTCCCCTCAAAAAGTCCAGAAGAAAACACAGAACGTGGATCTCGCTAAAACTGTGGCAGAGCAGGTGCTCAAAACAAGCATCAACTCATTCTATCTGCACTGGACATGGAGCACCACACTCACTGCATAGCAGTCTTTAAATGGTGCCTGAGGAACATCCCTGCCCTGGGGGGAAACCAAAACGCTTCAAAAACGGCTGTTAAGTAGTAATTCTCTGGAGTTCTGGTGGTCTAAGGCCAGTGAGCAAATGTCCCTCGTGCACGGACATCATAAATTCCCAGTGCCTGAATCCTGCACGTCAGGATTTCAGGAGTGAATTGCCCAACTTCAACTGCTTTTCAGAGCCTCTCTGTGTTTCCTTAGGATGAGAATGTAGTGGAGTCATGGTATAAAACCCCTCCAGATTAACCACACGAGCCAAAACCGTCTTTTTGAAATCTGAAGCTAGACCTTTCTAAGCCTAGCAAGAACACTCATAAATAAGTTATAAAAATAGAAGGGTCCTAATAGGGCTAATTAAATAATCTGACTTGGTCAAGCTGGTTGATAGTGTTCATATGGGCTGATGCTCTGTCCTGAACAGCCCTCTTAAGTCATCAAAAACAGGGAAGGGATCATAGCCAAGTGCGAGCTCCCGGCCCCTCGCTGAGCTTAAGGAATATCTATCTATAGATGGAGCCCTGGAAGGTCTAACTGTTCAAACTCCAGGGGCTGCACCATGTTCTTTAATCATTAACTGGGGGAACATCATTTACAAAAGGATGAAATTATGCACGTCATGCATAATTTAACTTTTTTAATTTATGCAAAATAGTTAAAAATTTATTTAGATCAGGACGGCACATCCGATTTATGTAACACCGATTTCCTCCAGTGGCCTTAGTCCTCGAGAAAAGCCTGCCTGGAAACTGGCTTTCCACATAAAAACAGACTATTTCTGGGGTGTGGGACTTGATTTTAAGTATTTTAATGGGGGGTTTTTTCTTGCCTTTTTCGGGTTTTTTTAATAAATAATTGTACTGCAAATCTTTCTGTTTTCATGGGATACAAAAGTGAACTGGTTGACAATTGGAAGCGAATGTCTCCAACACACACTGCAGGCAGGTGCTGGTGGGATAAAAGATCTCCCCACAAACTTCTCCTTTCCCATCTCACCTCACAGTAACACTTTCCAGGAGAGCAACTTGAATTGCATGGGGGCAACGAAATGTGTTTTCACCAGGGTAAGATCCTGTTCAGAACCGGGGACTTTTTAATTCTGGATGCACACAGGCAGCTGTATTTACATACCCAGGTATGGCTTAAGGAGCAGAGTCTTTCAGGCTGGGTAACACAGCAAATCTAAGCCTCTGTCCAACTCTGAGCCTGCTGCATTACCATAATTCCCCAAATTACTACAGCAAGCAGCAGCAGCTCAAAACAGGGAGTGAGAGAAAGCCTCCTTACCTGACACATCATCCTCAGCCACTGCTCTGTGCGTGGAAAATGGAGTTAAATTTGGCTTCCTTAAGTGATGTTTTTCCACAGGTTCAATGATAAAGCAAAGAAATAACAGTTTTAAAACGAAAGGGAAACCCCTTCTAACCCAGGGATGCTGATGTCCTGACAAAGCAGAGGATTTGAGAAGCGATGGTTTAACTCTTACCCAGAATTACATCCCCAATCCAACCCTATGCACTCCCTGATGGTGTGCCCTCCCCCTACTTAAAGCCACATTAAACAGAGACAAGTTACTTCCATTGCATGCCTCTAAAAGGAAATAAAAGGAAACTATTTCCATTTTCTGCACAGTTGGAGCAACAAGGTGAGAATGTGGATGGTTACGGAACCTGTGGTATTTTGTTTGTTTACCTGGTTTCAATAACCTTCTCAAGAAACCTTCAGACACTTATTTCTGAAGCCTGAATAAATTACTGCCCACGAGGAACAAGAGCTCATTACCAGAAAGAAAGCCACGTACAGGGACTGCTAACCCAGCGAGTAAATACAATTTTAGGGCATTAGCTGATAACACAGAACCTCTGCCTAACGTCTTTAAAGCAATTATTTCACATAAGAACTCCTTAATGGCATGTTACCTACTTTAGCCACTAAAAACCTTTTCATTTCTCCCTGATACAGAAATGACACACAGCACACTAAAGGAAAAATTACTAAAAAAAAAAAAATAACCAACCAAAAAAAAAAACCACCGTACTTCCAGGTCTTGGAAGTCATTCTGGTGGCTGAAATTCAGCACTTTGCAGCCAAATGAAGTGAGGAAAATATTGCTGGGGAAGCTAAATTGCTGACCTCATGGCATTTCCTTACATAAATGGGAAAAGGCAGGGATGGAGCTGCCTGTAGGACCTCACCAGCTCAACCACCACTGTCAGGTCCTCAGCTCTCCCAGTTTTGTGGTGCTTTTGATTACAGGAAAATTTGTCAGTGCCTTGAAGGGCAAAGAAGGTTGAGCACTTAGTAGGACAATCAACACCTCTAAGCTCTTCCCTCTATTCTTTTTTTTTTTCCCCTCTTCCCCCCTCTTTTTTAATTAAGTAAAACTCATTGAAAGAGTTTGTTCAGTAAACAGAACTCATATGCAAAGAAAACAGGAGTGATATGTAAAAACCTTTACGTTGCTGGTGGTACATAGTGGGGTAGTGCTGAACCCTCCTTAAAGAGTTTGCAATCAAATCCAGGGTAGGAACTTCACAAAATATTTACCCTGGAAATCTCCACTACTCCCTGATCTTACAAATACATCATGTTAAGGGTGAGTGAAAAGGAAATAATCATATATTCCTCCGAGCACTGCTACTTTCTCCTGCCCCAGACCTGAAGATAGGAAGTCCAAATAAACAAGATCAGTTCAAGAGAATTTGAGGGGAGAGATGCAACACCACAAGATAACATTACTGAAAATTGAATTATACTGGAAGAAAGAGCAACTGCTTGGTTTGTCATAGCTTGTGTGTGTCAGGAAGTGCTCAGGGCTCGCATTATCTGCTGGCCTGGGGCCAGGGTTGCACTGCACTGATCCCTGCATTCCTTGGGCGCAGACAGACAGAAGCATTAATTAAGAGGAGCCAAATGCACCAAGAAATAGTTAATGGGACTGGTTTTGTCAAAAAAAAAAAAATTTTTTTCCCAAATTTCTGGGGTTTGTCTAAAAAATGTTGCCCCCAAACCCTGAAATCTATTACTATCCTGTGCTATTCTTAAAAAGAAAAACAAAACAAAACAAAAACTTTCAAGCATGAAAGATTCAATGCAATGCCCAGTTTTACCTGTAAAATAAATTCTAAAGGTTTGCTCTATATATGATCCATACACAATGACGAGCACACCTTAATTAAGCCCCTCCCTAGTATTTCTCAATTGATATTCTGCACAGAAGTGAATGGCAGTTTGTGCAGCGTCTTCCCATCTTCCCTGTGCTGTCAACTGTCTCCTTTGACATTTGTTATCATTTTAGGCATTAAAATGTTAAAAGCGCAAAAAGTGGTTTGTCAAATTTCTTTTGAGGGACTTGGAGAGGGAAAAGATGGAGAGACATTACACCAGGAAGCTAATTAGGGGGAAAAGAGTGCTATAATATGCTGCAGGAAGATTCCTTGTTTTAGTGGAAAAAAAACCCCAACTTTCCCCAATTCAGCTACTTCAACAAAAGGATTCTATGGAGCTGCTCATGCAAGAAACACATCTTGTTCCCAAAGCAACCACCTCACTCTGGGAAGGGAGGGAAGGGAGTCTTGTCTTTGATACGGATTTGAAGGTGACACCCTGTGTCCCAAGAAGGAGCACCCTGCTGGTATGGGTTTGATTCTCTGAAGATCCATTTTAAACTCGGTCCTGGTGTTGCTGCAAAACCAGAGGGCAAAGCAACCCAAGTCACAGGGACTTCAAAAAAAACCAAACAAACCCCAAACAAATCAAAAAACAACCCAACCCTGTGAAATCCTCCAAAAGCACCTATCAAAGTGATTTTAAGGCAGCGATCCGGTACAAAGTCAAAGGATGTAAGCTCTTCTAATCCCACACTTTGAGCTCCTCCGGGCTCCAGCCACCGTTGCCATGGCCCGGCTGACGCCTCCTCCAAAGGATAGGGGTCCTGCTGCTCCCTCACCAACCTCACAGGCCTTGGGTTTGGGTTTACACACCTCAAAACCAACTTAGGAGGTGAGGAGCGTGGACAGCACCCCCTGTTCCGGTCCAGGAGGTTAGGTTACCACGGGTTTTGCTAATCAGCACGTTTCTGATGGGTGTTTCATTTTCCCTTCCGTGCTACTGAAAGCGCTCACTGCCACGGTAAATACTGCTGGTTTATTTAAATAAAAGAAAACAATTAAAGGTTACCCACTGTTCTCCTCCTGCTAATAAAGACTAACTTCATCCTCCAGTATAATCCCTCCAAATCAATTACAACACATTCAGCAAGCTGAAAGGATACTGGTGAAGTATTAACAAAAGCCTGGTTTGGATTATGCAAAAAAATTTCTGCAGCAATTGACTGATGCAAAAAAGATTTCAGTGGCAAAATACTTTCGAGGGAGGAAAATGAAGCTAGCTCTAGAGAATATTTCTTGTTCTGTTTTGCTCAGTAGTTCTAGGAAGACTTTAGGTCGAATCCCCACATCACCAACCTGCTCCTAAGGTTTGCAAATCAACCTGTGAGTCACGTGTAGTCTCCCAGTCATTCAGGGAAATCTCTGCACTGAGATTATCTTCAAGCTGGTGCCTGAAGATGATAAATAGGAAAATGTCTTCAAACAGCAGCAGCTCATGGCTGGGTACACTGGGGTTCAGCACCATCAACTGATGAGCCCATCTAGGACGTGCCTGCGCCTTCCCAGGAACGAAGGGACATTGCTGAAGACAGGGAAATAACCACGCTGGGTGTCCATAGGTTCTGGAGACCTGCCAAGGCATCTTTTCATGGCTTTCAACCTCCTAAAATGCCATTATGGAAGGGAAAAGCATTTTGTCCCCCCCTGCTGCGATGAAGCCCCAGCAGGCACTGTTCCCTGTGCTGGGTCAGTCAGTACACAGTCCATATTCCTTCCTTTGCAAAAATAAAAAAAAATAAACATTGGGATAAACTTTCATCTGCCAGACAAGCCAGGGATTGATCATGTTTTCTAGTGCAGTCGTAGGAAGCTGCCTCTGACATCTCCCCCTGGGGCTTGATCAGACAAGGAAGGAAAAAGTAGAGAATTTTAAAGACGCTGGCAAACGTCTGGTCTTTCAAAATGTCATCGCTAATCTGCACATCACCCAGTAATCAAGACAGAGGGACTGTGCAAGTGCAAATTAGTGTCACTTATGTCCTGAAAACAAGTAAGAAAGAGGATCTGGAATAAGTATGCCCAAAAGCAACAGCAAATTTATTCTCCATGATCAGATGAGGGATTTACTGGAGTTTACTTCACCTCACATGGAAAAAAAAACAAACACAAACATGAAGATATCTCTGCGACATTTAACATTTGGCTGAGCAGGTTAGTGCTGAATTTAAAGGATGCTACAGGCTCAATGGCAGTGAGGACAGGAAGGCAAGGAATGCTCCTCAGCTCCCACAACAGTGCCAAGATAAAAAGTCTGACTTCTGAAAGACCTGTTTATTTTTTTCCTTGGGGTCCATTAACAGAAAAATTAACAGGATGTTAATGTTGTTCTAGGACATCACACATCCCAACGACCTGACAGGAGCAAACAATAAATCTATACATTTATCCCTGCCATCAGTACCGAGATCTCTCCCTTTCCAAGGAGGACAGGAGCCCACGGACAAGCCACCTCAGCACAGGGCTCGGGAGAGCCCATGGAAAACTGCCAGTGCTTCCCTGAGCCGCTGAAGCACAACAGGGAGGCGGCCGCTTCATACACGGGCATTTAGGAAGTTGTCCAAGACCTTTAAACTCTTTTCCTTCTGGGAGCTGACCCAGATTTGACTACTCCTCTAATGGCAGAGTTGCTCTCTATTTAATACCCGTGGCAAATAATTATGTGCTGATGGTGCAGGTTCCCCGAGCACTGCAAAGTGCTGGGGATATTTGTTGTTTTTTGCAGGAGTAATCGTGGTACCTGCCTGGGAAAAAAAAAAAAAAAAAAANAAGAACATTTCCTATGTGGTGAAAGGCAAGGGTGACAACTGCAGGTATTTCACGTTAGAAGAAAACTAGCAGGAAGTTAAAAGGGAAAAAAAAAACCCACCACTCCCTGCCCACCACACTGATCAACTTCCATATTCCCACTTGATTTTAAAGAACTGAGAATATTCTGTGTCCAGAAAGGCATTTTTTTAATAAAATGTGCTTCATAAGGCCTATTTTTTTTTTTAAGTATTCTTCCTTTACTAATGACTTTTAAAAGTTCTTGTAATCAGCTTGAAAGAGACCAGTAATTCTTGGCTCAGCTGTAGCAGCATTAGAAGGAATTGGCACAACGTGCCAGAGGAATGTAAAATGTCCTAAGCAGAGATGAAAACTAAGTTAAAAAATACTGAAATCCAGGGAAGTCCACATCAGACTGTCTGTTCAACCCTGCAAAACCTGTGATATTTACTCTGCCATTCAGGAATGCTCTTTACACGACACTAACCCTGAACATTCCAAAGCACATTAAATTATACACAGCCATGGTGCAAATGGGAAAATCCGTGCTTTAAATCCATCTATTCCCCATCTTCCTCGAAAGCATAATGTATAACAATAAATTATTTTTCCCTTTAAATTAAATTTCATCACTCTTTGTCCTTCAAAATAAAGATACAAGCATATGGCCAAGATATTTCTCTGTATCCAGCATCATCATTCTTATGGTAAAATTAATAAGGGTCTTCCAAGAAACTTTTGCTAAGTGGCCAAAACCCAAAAGTAAATTACAACATGAAGAATAATTTATTAAGCAATTTTACGAATGTCTTCAGCTTCCCCTTTTCTTTCTATCTCACGGAAACTTCATATTTCATTCAACTTTCCTAACGCAGGTGCTTTTTGAGGCAGCACCACACCACTTGGTCCTTGGGACTGCATTTTCAATGACAGAGGATAAAAGGCCCTGCTTAATCAAAGTTGGTGGTGTTTTTTTTTAATCAGAAGATCAACTGTTTCACACTTCTCCTGTTAGAAATAAGAGAACAAATCCAGGCAATATTTTTTCTATTCCCCACTCCCACTCTAAGCTACGTGTGACATTTATAACGCGGTGTAAAAGCTCATTAATACCATAGGCTGGCCTATTAAAAAGGGTTATGGGCTTAACACAATGGGAGACACACTCGTGGAAAGCAGGCAAGGAAAGGAGAGGATGGCTCAAGATAAGCCATCTCTCCACAAACACTGGCTCAAAGGATGAGATCATTAAATGACAGCGTTAAAAGCGGCCAACGTTTCTCACCCCCTCTCTGCTCATTTAAAAACCGGCTTAAAACCGCGGAATAAAAGCCCAGCGAACAAACCCCGGTGCATTTTGAAAGGCAATTCTCTCTCAAAGGGCTGATAGCAAGGCAGGGAGTGGGAGAAAGGTTTATTTTAGTTGAGCTAATCTGACAGACTGGCACCTACTCAGAGGTGTTGGAAGAAGTCTGGCGCATCCACACACCCACCAAGAGCAGCAGTAAATCCTTCAGGAAGGCACGGCTCCCTGTGCCTTACGTTCGCTTTTTAATGCTTCCCCCAAAGAAGCTTTGTTCCTTCTTTTCAAAGAAATCGTGTACAGCAAGCTCCCCCATAAACGTGCTCTGAGGAGATGCTTCCAACACTTGACCTTGGGGTTTGCCCAAACTAGTGAAGGCTCAAGGCAGCGTGCCCAGGGCGAAGGATCAACCGGCATGAGAAATCCTGCCAGACAAAGTGGATTCCACATTCACACCCGATGCCTCCTCCCAAAACCATCTTTTAGCTTAAATAACCGTGGGTTGGTTGGGATTTTTTCTTCCATGTACTTGGAGAGCAATCCTATCTCCTCTCAGCTTACAATTCTCTGAAGCCAAGCTCTCCCAGGCTGCTGGTAAAAAGGCTGGCTGATCCTTCCACCATTATCTTAATTACCCTTCCCCGACCTGTGGATGTTTAAACTCGTCTTCCGAAGTACAAGTAGGACACCTTCATTCTTTGCTGCTCCCGAATGATGAGGCTGAGCTTACAGAAGAAATTAATATCATCCGTCCTTAAGCACACGACATTCTCCTGAAACCAATTAACGGCGGAGGGAAGTGGTTCCTCTCCCACAGTAATCCAGTCTTCCCCCACCTTCCCAGTGCCTCTCGGCTTTGGAGTTGGCAAATTTATTTAGCATGCTCCTAATAAAAATATTAAATAAGGCAGGATTTGATCTTTGAGGAACTCCAGCAGCACCTTCGGACAAACTCGCAGCCACAAAAGGTTATCGAGAACGACAGCACTGAAACACTCCAGTCTTTAGAGGTATTTTAACCACCTTAAAAGCCCTTCTTGCAGGAGACAGGATTCCTGTGATGCAATCAAATTATGCCCAATTATCTCAAGCATTTTGAGCATTTGTGCCAGCCACCCACCCCAAAGAAAAACAGAAACTGAAATAGGACTGTTTGACACGCACAGATGCGGCACCTTCTTTTACTCAAACTAACCCAGAATGAAGGTCATCATCATCCATCTCCTGGTTCTCCCAAGAGTTCCCCCTCATCCACATGGAGATGCTTTTTTAGCATCACAAAACAGCTTGCAGTGCACAGATCCCCTCTGATACTGCAATTAACTAATTTCCTATACCGAAATCTCTTATACAGCGAACAGCATTTTAATTAATTCTTTAAATGTATATTCCTCCAATAGTTTGAACCTTAATTAAAATTAGAAGTGCCTGATAGCATCTTCTTATCTGGTTGCAGATGCATTTTTTTTAAAATTTGCGGTGATGATACAAAAACCACATTAAAAGGAATATATATTTCATTTTACATTTTTCTTTCCTGTTCAGCATAACACTAAGAAAATGAATTCAATCTGCATTCCCACTCACGGAATCTGTGTCCTGTTTCTATAATAAATATCTTTGCTTTGTTTCAAACACAAATCCTACAAAACTGTTTTAAACTTTGCCCCGGGCATGTCTGCGACCACCAGAGATTTGCTGGTGCTTAATCTCACATTTCATTAGTTATTGCTTAATTAGAACCCCATTGGAAAGAAGTCGAATAAAAATGGGCTGTTTAATTATCGTGAGACATGAAAGAGGCAGAAAGTTCTTTGCAATCTAAGCTGCTCCTCAGCAAGTTTTTATCATGTTTATCATGATAAAACGTGGCTCCCACCTCCTATCTCAGTTCCAGCTCTTCAGTCAGCACATCTGCCTCTCCTCCTACATCCCTCTTCACACACCTCCCCTGGCACCAGGGAACACCACAGCTCCGTGCAGCCCAGCAGCACCATCACCAAAAGCTCCCCAGGCCCCACCTCGTGCTTCATCACCCTCTTTAAACCAGGAGACCAGCACAGAAACCGGAGGAAAAGCCCAAGGAGTACCTTTCAGGTTGGGAAAAGCACGAGACCAAACGGGAGGCCTTGTCAAGCCTGCCGGGGTTTCTTACCGCTCTAAAGGCTTCTCCAGTACTACTAGCACTAAAATATTGATTAAAAACCTCAACTCTGAACTGCAGCCTCTTCTCTTTACAGCCACCCAATTAACAAAGGCAGCAAGTTTACAGTGTGAGCACAGAATGGCCGGGTTTATCTATTACATGCACAACTAAACACCGAATGGTATCAGCACTTCCCCGCATCCCTCGTTCAGGAACCATTTACACAAAAATGCCCAATTCCGTTCTGTTTCCAGGTTTGGGCATCTGAGTATAATTTTGGCTTCCCGATACGTAACAAAATGTGCTCAAAACCTGCAATTTTCTTTAGAAGCGGTCCCAAATTTCAGTCATGTCTGAAACCACTGTCTGAAAGGCTTATACATGAATTGTAAATTAAAGTGTTACTGCTCCGTATTATGCAAATAGCCAAATTCTAGCATTGTAACAGAAGCAATGAGCTCGTTATCCTGTCAGTCCCGCAAGCAGGCACCTTCTTAGCACATCATTTCCAAAACTGCTTGTGTGTTACCTTAACTGTACTAGTTCTGATACTAATGAAGGATTTAGCACCGACTTAAATGAGATGAGAGTCACCCAACAAGGAGCACTTCTGAAAAGCCAGCCATTTATCTGTAACTTGGAACGCATTAAGTATCGTCATACTTAATAAAAATTCCCCTAAGGACGTTTCTGTTAACAAACACAAGGGAACTGAGCAATAGGAACGTAAGACAGCAGATACCGGGCCCTTCATTAAATAAGCATCACACAACGCATTCTCAAAGGGAACAAAGTCTCACGATTAGTTTTGCTTAGATAAATTACACAGCCAAACAGTTGTATGTGAAAAGTTAGAGTAGGTGCAACTGTCTTAACTTGAGATCACATATATCCCGACACTCATCCTTTATGGAAAAATTATGCATATGGTGCGTGTGGGTGGACTGAAACCACGCCGGGATGAGCGTTACCTCGCTGCCTCTCCGCCAGGCAGGCCAGGGTGGAGGGTTCAAAGGAGGCCGGGCGCTTGTCAGATCCATCAGCACGTAAATCAGTTATCAGTATCAGCAGCACAAGTCACATGGATCCCATTAAATCCTACAAAGTTACCTCATCCCCGCTCGAGGAAGCACTTGCAGACAGATGCTGCCTCCCACCCGCTCCCCTTCAGCTGGCGGGTGACACGAGGATGGGCCGTGCCGGGGCATGCCAGCCGGCAATGCCACTCCAATCACTCCATGCTGGGTCACGGGATCCCCACCGCCCCCAGTCCTGCCCAGCGAGTCTGATACCTGCTCCATGCGGGATTCAGCCCTG
This sequence comes from Cephalopterus ornatus, assembly GCA_013396775.1. Taxonomy (NCBI): domain Eukaryota; kingdom Metazoa; phylum Chordata; class Aves; order Passeriformes; family Cotingidae; genus Cephalopterus; species Cephalopterus ornatus. Next base: position 967,018 of record VZRE01014787.1, read on the forward strand.
GAGACAGTACAGATGTGCCTTCTGCACCAGACAACGGGATTACAGACGCCCCACACCACCAGGACAAGGGCACAGCCCTAATCGTGCTGCCGCTACCGCACGGAGCCTCCCGGCCTGGCTGCAGAGAGAGGAACAAATCAGTCCAAGAACAGGGCTGGAAGCAAACAGGATTCTGAAAGCAGGAACACATCAGAGCCCCCGCAGTCCGTCCTATTTTATTCCAGAGCAGTCTGCATTATGTTCAATCCTCTTCCTTGCCTTAAATCGATTACACTTTACAAAGAAACACTCAATTTTAATGCATTTCCTCCATCCTTCCCACTGCATTATGCCCCTTTCTTTACAACTTGCTTGAGAGCAGCTTCCCATATCCGTGCATTTTGCTTCAGGAGAGAGCTTTCAAACACCTCTGTTGTGCTGGAAATGGGGAAGAGCTAAGCTCTGGTATCTCAAGATACTAAAACACCGACAGTATTTGCACCCTACAGCTGGAAACAATGTGCTGATGAAGCCTCAAGCAGTGTTTCTACCAGCAGACAAGAGCAGAAATAAGGCTCAGACACAAGGGAAGGAACTGATATGGAACTTGATAATTTTCCCAGCTATAAGTTAGCCCTTCATCTCTCCAGCTGCTTTGGGGGGTTGCTCTAATAGCTGCCAACGGGGGCTGCACAGCTGGCAGGGTTACATGCCCTGTGCATCAACAAAGCAGCCGCCACCATCGTCAGACCCACGGCGTCGGCAGAGGCACCATCAGAAATGATGCTGGGGAGGGGAAAAAAAAGAGTATTTGCATGTATTTGGTTTTCTGAAATCCCAACACAGGCACAGCTCTGGCCTGCAGTCTAAATGAGACCAGGGGAATGCTTCCTCTTAAAATGCATTGATGCTGCTCGAGTGAAAAGTTTGCTGCTGATGGGTTTTACGCGCGTCTGAGCTGAGCCCAGTGAGCTCAAGACAATCGAGCAATTCCAGCGTTTACCACTGCAGGAAAATAAGGCTTTTTGCTTCTCCCTAATTATATTCTCAGACAGCACAACAGACTTATGTATTCCCAGTACCCTGTAACTGACAGCACTGTTACAATATTTAGTAATGTATTTGCAAATGTTTATAAAAAAAAAAACAAAACAAAAAACACCAAATATGAACAGCAAAGGCAGAACAAGAGGCTCCTGTCCCTGCTTCCAAAACCACTGTAGTAGCTGAGTCTACTTCCACACCAGCATAAATCAACCAGGCACAATCCAATTTAAATATGAGTCCTGCAAGGCTTTTTCATTAGTGCATAGTTTATGCTTTTGTCATCTTTTGACTAATTCTATTACATAATACTGAAAGATTTACTATATCACATTACAGCCCAGCTAGTCATAGCAGAACTTTAAAAGTTAATTTTGTTCCTCTGTTTCAGAAGCCAGAGTGTATTATGCCTTGCTGGTTTTCAATCAGTATATTTTTCTGAAATTCCTCTTTCGTTCCCTCTTCCAATTTTACATTAAGAAATACCTGTCCTTACGCACTATTGCTATTTTAAAAAGTAAATCTAAGGAAGCTCCCATCCTTGTGCTCACTGACTCCCAAAAAATTTCAAGCTTTAATTTATTTTTAGTTTCTTCTCTATTTTGCCCCAACCTGTTTTTTTGGGGTCTCTGAGCAAGCAGGAATAGCTGAGCAGTTCAGCATGAACTTCACAAGGAAAAAATATGTAGTGTCACACTGCCTTCATATTTCCCTTACTCAAAACAGCACAGGTAATTCCACTGAAACTGGGGAGACACATTTACAGCCCATTTCTGAAGATGGGAACATAGTTCTGGTGAGCCATTACCAGCTTTTTTTTGTCTTTTTTTTTTTTTTTGCTGTCTTCCTTAAACAGCTGCCACTGAACACTCTCAGAGGCAGGAGGATGCTCGGGAGTGAATCACCACGTGCCCCATCACGGACAAGGGATAAACCCACTGCTGAACATTCCATGTGAACTTATCTTCATTTCCCCCTCCAACTGGGTTTTTCGTGGTTTTGTTCATGACTGAATTTCATTCAAATTTCTCAGTCCCTCTGCAGCAACACACACAAAAAGGGCCCAGCCAAGGTCCAGAAAGCTGCACACAGCAAAGGCTCCCGTGCCCACATCACCAAACTGGAGTCTCGCTTAGAAATTCAAGTCTAGTGTCCCAAATATTAATACAGGAAGAGGTTTTGGCCCAAAGGACCCTGTAATGTGCATTATGTGCAAAAGAACAGAATGAAAGGGAACTGCAGGAACACAGCCATCCTTACCCAACACAGTGCACATACAGCTTGATGCAGGCAAGAACAGCACGTTAAAAAAAACCCAGAAGCCAAGTTACTGATAAAAACACCTTCTAGTGTGTGAATAATATACCTATTATTAAGGATTTTCTAGCCTTTGTATTTGTAACTCATTTTAAAAGGACCACTCAGGGGGTGCTGTTGGTTCCAGACTAATTGCTCCCAGACTGTGTCGGATTTTCCCACATTCAGGAACAAGTGTCACGCTGAACTTGGTCAGATCAAGGCATTTCCACCAGCTGCTTCAACACCACTTACAGAAACTCATCTGGATGCAATTACGAATTTACTGCAAAGTTTTTGTTGGTTTTTTTTAAACACTGGACCACAAAAATCACGTTCCTTATTCAGTTCCCACTGAAGTAAATAGGGTGGTTTCCACAGACTTTGATGACTTTTGGATAAGGTCCCATAAAACGATGAAAAATAAGAACTCTTTGTCTAGCAGGGAGAGAGGTTAATCTCTTATCCTTGGTGCCTGCACATCAAAGAACTCTCTGGAGTTGCTAAGTCCAATATATATGGACATACCACAGTTATAGTTTAAAATGAAAAATACTTCTATAAAACACATTTCCAAGACAAAGGACTTGGGATTCAGAAAGACTAAGCCCTTGTCAGGGAGGGAGCAAGTTATCAATTCAAAGAGATTATTCTTTGAGCTAGGAAAAAAAGCAAACTCACTAATTTCATTCATGGATTTTCTTTTAATTTCCCTACAATCAAGATATAGCAGACACTTATCTGAGCAGGGTTTACTTTTATACCTTCAATTTGTCACAGGGCATAGCAAGATATATTCATACGTATTTTATCTCCAGATGACATGGTTAAAGGCAAAACCACTTAAATGCCACTAGAAATGGTGGGGGGGAAATCCACGTAACCCTTTTCCCAAGGTGAGAGTTAGTCGCCACACAAGGTTTTCAGCACAGTCCCCTTCAGGAGACACTAATCCCAAGAAGGTCTTCGAAAGAAAATTCTCGTTTTGCCTGAAAGGTCTGAACAGAAACCTCGGTTTCAAACTCCGACTCAAGTTGTGCCACTTGAGGTGGAGGTGTCTTTGCAACAGGCAGCCCCAGTGAGCAGAGACCACAGTGTGTGGAACAACCACAGCTGCACATTAAAAAATACACTTCTGCTTTGCTCAAGCAAAAGCACGAGCAAAGTGACAACGCTGTGGGTTTGCAGCAGCCATTGGCTAAGGGTGTCAGTAATCTGCCCACTTCACGGCTCTGCTTTTGCCCTGAAACAACTGAAGCCGCTGCTGGTTTTGCGCATAGCCGTGATTATAGGAAAGCAGCTGCCTTAATGAGCCATGGAAAGCGTGCTGGAAGAAGAGGCTGGGGATGAGACCTTGTTCTGCCTTCTAAGAAGTTTCTTGGCCACTGTTTTCCCTCCTTGCCACACATTTAGTCTCTGAAGTAAACGCACGTTTCACCTCTTCACTTCTAATGAGTTGTACGACAACACTGCATTCTACCTTTTGTTAGAACTCTGCTGGCAATGTTGGTTTTAACTTCATGTTAAAAATGGAGACCAAGTAAGTTCAAACAAATACCCTTAGCAAAGCAGTTTTACTTTGAAGTTTAAAAACCAACAAGTGAGAGAAGGTCCTTAGCAGCCCTTTAGCAAAACTAGAATCCTGCCCACTTCTTTCATTAGCGATGGACTGATTCCCAGCGTATTCCCAGGCTGAAATACAAAATCCTGGCATCCTTCTCTGGCAGGCCAGCAAGGATGTGGCTGTTTCATTCCAAATATGACAATTAATGTTTTGCATATACTGAATAATCCTATACATAATTGTTCCCTTTCATGTGGCTTGTTCAAATCAGGCCATAGTTAGCGCTGACTGAAAGTTATCAGATTACGGAAAATTAGATGATGGTTTTATTTCTTGTTAATAATTACCATCTTTCACTCTAAAAACCTGGAGATTGGTACCCGAAGCCTCTCCTCTCTACCCGTTCGTCCAACCTTGTGAAAAATAAAAAGCACTTTTGCACACCCTAAACTTAAACTAGAGCCTAGAAACAGAACAGAAGACAGACCAGTTGGACGCGCACAGACTGCACTGCAGGCTGGGAGGAGAGCAAGGGAAGGAAAAGAGTTGTATTTATAAATTCATATAAGCTGCTGTAAGATTATCCTAAAGGAAAGCTCCACCCTTCACCACCAGCAATTACCCAACCACCTTCAATAGCCATTTGCAGGATATGCTTTAATTTGTGGATCCCGAGTCTATTGTTTATCATGTCATAATCTGGAAATAATTGCAGAGATTAAGATGTATTGAAATGGATTTTTTATGATAGTCGGCAAGACTAATGATGTATTTACAGCAGTAAGTAATTTCCTATGTGTATTTCCTAAAAATGTTTCAGTGCTTGGGGTTTTTTTTCAGTGGGCAACAGAGTCACACAGGTACAATAATATTGGATGTGCAAACAGCACAGGCAAATTTGTCAGGAAGCAAATGTTTTGGAATGTATCAAGTGAATAAAATGACATTAAAACAAAGATATGGAAATGAGAAAATGCAAAATTGTTCAATATCCAAGGAAAGCATCAGTGCAGGAGAAGCCTTAATGCTGCAGCCACAACAGGGTTTATTTGCTTGTTTCTTTGCTGGCAGCACTGTAATAACATTGATGATGTTCAATATTGTATCATTTTTTTTCCCCACCTGTGTATCATATCTGAAAAAAACACCAACATAAGAAACAGTAGAGGATGAAAACACATTCCACTGAAACAAAGAGAAGTTTACCTTTGAATTAATGAAAACAGTATTTCACTCCAAGCTGAAGTGATTTGGGCCCCAAGAGGCACCAGTTCAAAGCAGAGCTGCTGGTTCTAATCCACTCCCTCAACTCCTCTCCTTGCTCACTCACTCCGGCAGATCTCTTCCCTGCCTGTTTCTGTGCAGGACAAGACACACGTTCCAGCACAGATCGGCTCTGCTGCACTGTCAGTCATCTGCCCCGCTCTGAATTTACTCCCAATACTCCACATAACTGAGAAATCACCACAGATCCCAGAGTTCAGGTGGAGAGCAGGAAATCAATACACACTGCTAAACGTGCAGCAAATCCTAGGGCCTGACCGTGTTCGACTCAAGCTGAAAACCCTTTCACAGATTTCTCAAGAATTCAGGTCTTCAGATTTCTCCCAGCTGAGGCTTCACCAGAGTAAGAATTAGCTCACCCCAAACACCCCACAGGAAATGTGTCGACAACACCGTGCAAATATCATCCCTTTCCCACCCAAATTTGCTCCCAGCAGTTTCCACTGCGTTTGTCCCCCAAGCACACACGCTTTGCTATGACTCAGTTATTTTAACTTTTCAGTGGTTATCCAAACCAGGCCAAATTCTGCTTGTGTTTCTCTGCGGATAAACAGCTCCAGCCACTGCAAGGAATTACTGATGGTAGAAATCAAGCAGAACTTGCCCCAGTTTCCTTAACTGGCTAGATTGAAAAATCTGTCCAATTAATCCTCCTTTAAAAAAAAAAAAAATAGCCTAGTAATCCACTGAAAGTTGTAGCTCCATTGCATGTGGCACTGAAAGCCTCCTGGCCACAGGCTGCTGAAGATCCTTTAAGGAATAGCACTGGGGGGTGGGTTTTGTCATCTGCTTTTGGTCACTGTGAGGAGGCCCTTTACTCATAGGTAGGGTGGGGGGTTTTTTTGTATTTCTTTTTGTAAGAATAGTTGTGAATATTTATAGCTGTCTACCTACAAGATAAATAAAGAAGTGCCGGGAAAACTCCCATCAAAGGACAAAACTCACTTCTAAAGAATGCAACTTACTGCTGAGCATCAACTTATCTGCTAAGTTAACTGGAAGAGCAGCTTTGCAACACAGAAGTTGTGCAAAAACACAATAATCATCATTCAAATGATTCATTTCCTGCACGAGATGGGGTCCAGTGTGCAAACATCGTCACTGATGTGAGAAAATCTTGTTTTCTGTCAGCAAGCAAAAGCTACAGAACAATTATCCTCCGTTCCCCATAGCATCTGTTCTCCAAATTCTCTGATGCGAGGGGCTGCTTTACACTTGATCCTCAAAGGGTGTTTAGTTTTGGCCTTTTAAAAAAAGAAAAAAGAAAAGGCAAAGCAGTAAACTGATAAGCAAATCTTAAATAGGCAATGCAAGGAGCCCTGCACATTCATAGAGAAGATCGGCTGAGCCGAGCAAACCCAACTAGAACAGACTGTCAGGGAAATAATAAAAGCTGGCAAGCTGCTCCTCGACTTCAGCTGCCCCTTGGTGACTCCAGAGTGTTTTCATCTTTTCTCAAGACAGCACACCAGTTACAGATCAATGCTTTTGAGTGCCAGCCTCATTAAAGCCCACGTTAGTACCGGCTCCTGTAGCCAGAGCAAAATTAATATTCAAACTTCAGCTGAGAAGACTGTCACAGTTGCTCCACAAGAGTTTGCATACAAGCAAAACAAGTGTTACAGAACAGGAAAATCACATTAACTGGGTTCTCAAATTGCTGCTCTGAGCATTGCATACTAATGCATTAATATTTGTTTTTAAAACAAGCATCTGCTACTGGAAGGGAAGGTAAAAGCAGATGTTACCCAAAGCACCGGGGCAGTTCAGGGAAAGGAAGGCTGCAGGTCACTGCCATCTGTCAGGTAACACGGGCATTAAAGCCAAACCTAGTTAGGGCAAGACTAAAACAAACACCCTTCACAAGTGACTGGACAGAAACAAAGTTGGAAACTGTTTCAGAGGCAAACTTTTGTGCAAGAATTTACAATACTGATCAAAGCCAACTCTGGATTTCACAGAGCCAAGTGATTCTGAGTGCACGGGGAGAAAAGAGGTTTTCCTCCTTACAGGCAACCAAAAGATCCTTGGCCACTGAGGTCAGGCGCTGGAGCCAATTGGAAGTTAATTGTTATTTTAGGGGTCTCCCATTCTCCCTCCTCCCTCACCCCCTTGGGCTTTGCTGTGCCTTCAGGCCCAGTGGCAGCACAAAGCCGTGCACAGAGGGTCCATGGCTGTAAGCTGATAAAAAGCTGCTAAGCCAACTGATGGCAAATCTGACCTTGCTAAACCGCTCAGCAGGAATTTAAGGAGATAAATATTATTATTTCAAGGAGCAGGGTTCTCATGGATACCCCATTAAACTTCAGGAATAGCGAACCACCGCAGGGTGCAGCCGGCAGGAGAGGGATGAGTGTCGGTGAGATCAATGACGGAGTTATTCAGAGGGAATAGGTGCAGACAAAATATAAACCAGCTTCTTCATTTTTTAATAACATGCTGAATGCTCCCGATTTCTCTGAGTAAGAAGCACTTCAAGATCGCTGTGCTTCACTCCTCCTAATGTCGCCCTTAACTGCGTTATTACTTTTTGTGCCGAGGCTCATCCAGGTGCCGCTTCCGTCCCTGACACCACCTTCCATCAGGGGAGGTAAAGCTCAGAGCCAATATGAGGAGGGAAGAGCAACCCTATTTCCACACGAGAGGGTTCTATTCTAGGCTGTGTTTACTCTCGAAGCCTAATTTTTAAATACATGAAATTGTACAAGCAATAAAATAGTTTGCACAGAGCAGCGCTAAATTCTTCAGCACCACCTGTCCTGACTTCAGGACAGTACTATAATTCAGCCAAGTAAAAAATGACCTGATTCAGTTCTATTATAATACAGTCTTAAACCTTCTCTTTATTTAATAAGTCATTTATGACTAAGTGGAACAAGAGATGGCTAATTTGAATGATTCACATATACCAGTGTGTATTATTCAAAACAGTAATATTTTATCTAAAAATAGGTTAAAAATTGCACTCCAGAATCCTAAGCTAAACACTGAAATTTGCCCAATTTCCTCCTTGCAAGAAACACAATTCAGCTGCGGTTTCAATTTTATTTAAAAGCCATAATTAAATCTTCTGCGAGGCCAAAAGAAATTTATCACTTGAAGCAGCAGGACTGAGAATTTACCTGCCATCCCTGGAAGAACTGCTCCAGCACTATAAATTCAATTATTGATAAAGCATGAAAGAGCTGTTTCTAATGACAAGCCACGGGGTCAGTAACCCATTACCACAGACACCACTGCTGCCACCAAATGCCACCGGAGGGACGGAGAACGGCACGGAAATTGTAACTCTGGGGCCGTACTCCTGGGAATTTCCAGTAGCACCAGTAAGTTTCACAGTGTTCTCAATCAATTCTATTTTTCCTAGGGACAATTTTGTATATAAACCCAGCCACAGAGCCGTAATTACGCTCTCCCAGGGAAAGGAATGCTCTGTAACAGAGACAGATGGCTTCAGCTTACATGCTGCACTCCCCCTTTTCCCAAAGTTCTGCTGCAATCTTATTGCATGGGCTTTGTAACTTGCTTGTTTGCATCTGTTGTCATATTTCGTGGCTGCTGAATAGAAAAAAAAAAAAAAAAAAGTGGTGGTTTTGAGATGGGAGCAGATTTTGCCCATTTATCATCATAATTCCCTCAAATGGGATGCGGCTATTTTCTCATTAAGAAAAGTTCCAAGTGTAACAGGGTTTTGTTGCTCTGCAGTCAACAAAAGCAAAATGGAGCATTTTTTAAAAAAATGGAATAATGCCTCTGGATCAATAAAGGTCACAGCTACACTGGTAAACTACCTCCTACGCGTGTTAGGTGGCCTTTTATCTCTTAGTATCCTTGTCCATATTCACAGCTAATTGGAATTACTTTCTCTCAGCCAAATAAAACAACCTTTTACTATTGTATCAGAGCTGCAAGACCCAAGCTGAACTTCAGGTTAGTCTTTACCATAATGGTCCTGTTGTATATCTGACCCTTATTTGCTTTAAAATAATCCCAGTTTATTTTACACACGCACTCCACGTATGTCATTTGTCTCCATGAGCCAGTTTTAATTTGTATTAACAACTGGACTTCTGTCTTCTCCCTGTACACAAATTCATGTGCTACTTTTTATGATGCTAAAACAGAGAGTATTCTGAAATATGAAATATTTTGTTGAAAGCAAGTGCAGAGGAGGTCACAAAGACGATCAGAGGGCAAGGGGTGATGGCTTTAAATTGTCAGAGGCACCGGATTAGGTCAGATATTAGGAAGAAATTCTTCCCTGTGAGGGTGGGGAGACCCTGGCACGGGTTGTCCTGTGGATGTCCCACCCCTGGAAGTGCTTGGATGGGGCTTGGAGCAACTGTGCCTAGTGGAAGGTGTCCCTGCCCACGGCAGAGGGGTTGGAACTGGATGATCTTTAAAGGCCCCTTCCAACCCAAACCATTCCAGAATTCTGTGATTCTAAACACTGCCACATCCCACAGTCTCCACCTCCCATCATGTCTCAGAATAAGCTCCATGAATAGTTTCAACTCAGACAGAGATAAATATTCTGGGGCCACGAGAGGTGTAGGAAACCCACTGGGTGTAACACGGGAGTGCACAAGGAGTGACTCCCAAGAGTTGCAGCAGGATGTCACCTTCTCCGACCGAGCACAGCCAACTCTGACAATCTGATGCAGTCTGTAAGTGGAAAAGCTACTCAGACACACATTAATAACATAAAAGACACCACTGCACACCATGTAGTGGAAATATGTCCTTAAGAACTGTAAAAGTAAAAACGTACTGCAAAGGAAGAGGAAAACTTTCTTTTTACAGCAAGTCCCACAACAACCAGGTATTAGAGTTACACCATAATATTCAGATTTGTAGTCAGTGTCCCAGCCAGCAGGACACAAAGCAACCCAAGGGTTCCTAAATCACATGTGTGTCTTTCTCTCTCTACACACATCTCCATCTATATAAAAATTTTTGCCAGCAGTGCTTGGAGTCCCACTTTGACCATTTGATTTTTAATCTCTTTCCACCTCACTCTCTCAAACTGAATAGAGGACATGTCAACTACCAGGCTTAATTTCTGTTCTCATTAGCTTCTACATTATGCAGATGTCAGGTCAGGAAGAACTGTATCTGATAACCAAAAATTAGTAATAATTAACCAATAGCAGTACAGATTGCCTGAAGAGACCTATACCTTCCAAGTGGTAAATTATTTTTTAATTATCCCATTGAGATGGAGACTTCTAATTGCAAATACTCGAAGCAAGGAAAAAAATATACACCGGGGAAATCCCAGATTATTAGCAACTGTGCAACTTTCTGCACAGGTTTTGCAAGTAATAATAGAGCTTTTCCATTTAAAAAAAAAAAAATAAAATAAAAATTCCTGGAACACTTCTTCAGTGATGCAGATAAGCCTGAAATTGAAGTGTACGAGGAGGATAATGGAATTGATAATTCAATTTTTAATGTCCAAACAATATTTTTTTTAAGTCAACAAAATAAATTGAAGCCAGAGCTATTTAGAACTTGCAGATATAAGAAAATGAAATGGTTTTTGAGCAGCAGACATATTTTATTAGCTCAACATTAGATGACGTCAACTTATACCTATTTATTTGGCACTTGAGGGGTACTTCATTTGTTCCAATACAGTTTTACAGACCCAGGATCGCTCCTGAGCCCTTTAGCCCATCTTTCCATTACAGGGAGAAAAGGGAGAGATGTTATTTAGTACCTGTGAACTTCAAGATTTTTTTCCACTATCAGATTTTCCAACCATCAGATTTAACGGCTTCTCACACGCCCAAAGAAAGGGACTAAAAAAAGTCCCAAAATTACCACGGGATCTCCACCAGCACCACAGTAACCCACATTTTGGAAACCACAAAATTAGAAGTATATATTGATGTCCTGAGCGTCTTCTTAAGGTGTTGTATCATTAGATAATCATTAATATTTTCCTTGCCCCACCCCAAGCATAACACGCCCGGGCGGCTCAAGCAACATCACACCCTCACAGCACATCGATTGCTGAGGCCCAAACACCCTGCAACAGGCATTTCATAAAAAACCCCGGCTGCAAAATTCCTAATGGCTCGTTTGTCACTTCCCAGATTTCATAACGAGCACTACCAACCTCTCCCAGGATCACAAAAGCGGCGAGGTTGGTCCTAATGTGGTTCAGCCACAAACATTCCTATTAACGCAGCCCAGGCACACATTTGGTACCTAATCAGCCATCTGTCACCCACTGGAGAGCTCCCTCAAAGTTTGAAGGGTAGAGGAGAATATCCTTGGTGCAGTGCCTTGGTGCAGAAGGTGCACAGATTTCCGCTCTGTGGGTGCAAAATGTAGTTTCTAGGCCAAGTGAAATCAGCATCCAGTGAACTGCTGGCCTTGCAAGCAGTGAGGAAAAAATCAAGTGTGTCTCCTCAGAGGGAGCCTTTGGGTGAGGCAATAATTTATGTACACATTAACAGCCTCGATTTTGGGCTCCCAGACAGTTTGGGAGGCCAACAGTTTGTGAAGGAACGACGGTAAGACGTAGAAAGCTTTTCACCTGGACTTTCTTACCACGTCATTTTAAATGTCACACGCAAAGCCGGGCTGAAACAGCTGACAGTAAATCCCAGACCTCCAAAACCATTTGGGATTTTTCTCGAAATCTGTAGACAACGTTAGCAAAGCTCAGCCATTTCTGAGGTTGACAACAGGCAGGGCAGCCCCCAGCCGCTACACCCCTTTGGCAACTCTCCCACCCAAAAGTTATTATAATTTAAAAAAAACTCCAAAAGACACAAAGTTTTCAGTGAGGAGAAATAATCAGTAATTACTTTTTGCAGATTTTTTTTTTTAAAAAACCACTCCACCCTGCAGATTTTTACCTGTCCTAGCTCAGTGCTACCCTCAATTTTCAAACCCATGTGCAGAAGAGAAACAAGGGCACTGCAAAGAAGCCACCACGGAGCAAAACCCCTCAGCACCATCAGGCCTGTTCTGGTCTGACGCTGCAAGTGTGACCAAATTCAGATCCAGGCCACCTCTCCAGCTTACCCCCCGCTTCTCCTTCAGTGCTTATTTTCTCATTAGGCTATTAAAGGAGAAAAAACTGCCAAGAAAATGAGCCACATCTCTGATGTGACCTAAAACATCTGCAATTAATTGGCTATTCTGTGTATTGTCCAACACGTTAATTCCCAAGGTCCTTTCAACTCCAATTTGTCCAGTTCCTGTGGTTAGAAAAGGCCCCTAAAGTCAGAGCTTTTTTTTTTTTATTACAGTTCAAATGTTGCCCCCGGAAAGCCTAGAAAACGAAAATTTGATTTTATCTGCATCGGATTTTCCCTCTTTTACAGAAGCTTTGATGCAGCTCATAATGAGGCACCACTAGTTAGGGGGAAATTAATGAAATAAGGACAGGCCTCCAGATGAAGATTTTACAGCCTGTGTCAGTGACACAAAGAGTTTTTGCCATGTAAACATATTTAATTGAGAGAAGACTGGCAGAAAACTGGCTAGAAACAGAGATGACCTCCTGTTCTGCTAAAATGTATCTGGTATTTTGTGATCAGACATCCTGATATATCAAATATATCCCCGTGCTTTTTCTCCCCTTTCCCAAATACAGATCAGAGAGGAAAAAAATACGTACAGACTGGGGGTTTGTTGTTGCTATCTCTTTTAAAGGAAAACTAAGCTGCTCTCTGCTGTCCTTTTAAAATGCAGAACTTCACCTGAAAACACAAACTTTTCTGTCCAGGTGCACAGAAGACTAAAACATGCAGTAAAGTGCCAAAGGTCAGTGAGCCCATTTCAGCATAGGAAAGGCTCTATTTATATTTATAAAGAATAAGATGTACTTGCCACATAAAAACAGAGTTATTCCCTGCACATTTTTTAAAAAACGCATAGAAATTTCATCAGAGGAAGGCATTTCTTTTCCACAGCATTTTGAGATTCAAATATTCAATAAACCCCTTTTTGATAGAGTTTAAAATCATATTCCTCTAATGAATTCTTTACTCAGCACTACAGTTACCCTTCGGATTCACCTGTTCTATGAGAAAGCACTTCTCAGGCTGCTTTGGAGAAAAAGATCAAGTGTTGTCGCTCCAGTAAATGCAACAAACTAGATTATTTTTTGTTCTGAACACAGGCACTGCTGATCTCTTAACTGCAAAGCTGCCTCTAAGGCTGCCACTTCACACACACACACACACACCCCCCAAAAAAGGCTAAATGGAAAATTATTTTAATGAGAATAAAATACACCACGGCAAATAGACTCAGCAGCCTGCATTTGACAGAGAAGGGATTGAGTCTCTCCGAGAAGTATTATAATCTCCTATTAGGCTTGTGCCACTTGCATTGCTGCTGTGACACCGGACACCTTTCCCGTCCAGAACGGTCACCTCAGAGAGTTATTTTCAGAGAATAATAATAATAATTTCATCCACTAGTTTTCCTGTTTCCTAGTGCCGCTGCCCTGCTTGGACACTGTTTTCGCAGTTTACCACTGAAACAGAAAGCTGAGTCAAGAAAGAGCTTCCATTCTCCTTTCTTCCTAAGTTTTCTCCATTATCACTCCTTCTATGTGGCTGCGTTTCCCAACCAACTCACGATAAACACGCACTAAAACCAAACCACCTTTCAAAGGCTTAAGAGCTGAGCAAAGAAAGATCCCTCAGAAGAAAATAAACTGAAATCCCAAAGGAGTACAATTAGATACTTGCATTAATATTTACTCTTTTCTCGAGGCATCAAAGTGGTTAAAAAGATGGGACGGCAGAAACACAGAGCACGTGGCCAGTTCTTAAGGCCAAAGAAGTACCATTGTTGAAATCCCCAAGGGAAAAAAAAAAAAAAAAACAAAACAAAAACCAAGCTCACAAACATTAATGGTAAATTCTAAATGCATCTCAACTTCCCTTTAAGAGGTTTTCCAGGAAGATAAATGTTAATCATACAGTTTCTGCCATGTGCAAAACCCAGCCTGTCCCTCAGCATCACTACCTCCAAAAATCTCAGCGGTTTATCTTCATGAATGAAAAATCTACGACGGAAAAACCACGAGGAAAATAAGGAAAAGAGAGGGAAACAACTTTAAAACTTGATTCCCTAGCGATGTCTACATAAAATGACAGACCAAGTGAGGTGCAGGGCAGGGCTTTCCACCTGGGGAATCAGCGACAGCTCTGTCACAAGCCCTGAAGCTGAGTTGGTTTTTCCACAGATGCAGAGGTTCCTGGGGAGGGGTGGACTCAGTTTCTGCTCTTCCCCACTTGTCTTGGGCAGAAATCCGCTGGCTTTCCATGCCAGCTCCTCACACAGCTCCTCTCTAAGGCTGGAGGGAAGTGGAGCAGAGCAGCAGGGAACCAGAGCAAAACAAGAGCATTCGGAGCTGGAAGATGGAAAGCAGGATCGATGCACACGGGAAGATGGAAGTGCATCCAAGACTGATGGACAGGGAACGGAGCACAGCCCACGGTGAGAGGTTTAGCAGACACATATTTGAGGAAGGTTGCAGAATGTGAAATATAAATTGCCAGATTATAAAGAAAGCAGAGAGGAAAAGTTTGATTAAAATAACTTGGAAGGCAGGAAAATTGAAGAAGTCACTGACAAAGAACTGTGAAGGGGAAGTAAGCACACAGCAAGACAAGAGGGGAAGCAGAGACAAATAGAAGACAGTTTAAGATAGAAAAAGAGTACAAAAAACAAGGATTGGATAAAAAATTTAAGGGTGTGCTTATCAATCTGCTCAAATCAAAAGTTATTGTCAAAATTTATGCACTGCAATGGCCACCTCTAAGACCAGAGTCACAGCTCCAGAACTGTGTTAGAAGTGGAGATGTGACCTGGATGACACACAAGCCTTGCTCAAAGAGTTAGAAAACTCTTCTCCCAGTGACCTGCCAACTCTCCTCATGCAGCCTCTAACCACTCCCAGTCATCAGCCACTCGGTTATTGGGATATAATGGACAGAAATCTAAAAAAAAACAAAACAAAAAATTGGAGTCATTTT
>VZRE01014787.1:982236-1044694 GCA_013396775.1 Cephalopterus ornatus
AAAAAAATGCAATTCTCAAAAAAACTGAGAAGTTGTGAGATGAACAAAAACCTGTCCAAAAGGCAGGAATGTTTCACACTGAAACAGAATTAAACACTTCAGCCCCAGTTGTAAGTGGTGCGAGTCAGGGGCACACTCACACAGGTTGCCTGCCTTCAGCAGACGGTGGGAAAAGGTCCATAAAAGCTTCCTGGCTTTCCCTGCACACATAGTAACACCACATCTGATACACGAGGGATGTAATGAGTGTGTGGCAAAGCTGGGGTGGGGAAAACGATAAGAGATGCCAGATGGTTTAATGTCAAACCCAACCACTTCCCTTAATTTGAGGGTTTGGGTTTTTCTTTCTCAAGAACTCCAGTGCCACAGAAGAGTTGGTTTTGTTTGGTTTTTGAGAATAACTCCAGAAACACAAACACACAGTGGCTCAGCCTCACTCTTACATTATGTTTCCATCATCTGACATCTCTTGAGAACTTGCATTATAAGCATTTTTTAATTCTTTACAAATCCCTCAAGCCCAGCTCTACAAGGACAGTTATTCTCCCAGGTGAAGAGGTTTGGTCTGACTGCTGCTGATCCCCCCCAGCAAACCCTCACTCTAGATGATGCTCAGGTCCTGTGGAGGTTACAGAGCAAACTACAACTTAAAAACTATACAGCTGAGAACACACACTCGTGTAGGAGGAGACTGGGAAGGCTGGGACTCTCCAGACAGGAAAGGGAAAGGTGGAGATGAGCCACAACGCGGGTTTATGAAGCAGCACCCGCCGTGGAGAGGCTGAAAACACCCCACGAAACTCGAAGCGATTTAAAACTAGGAAAAAGTCCATTAAAACAGGTAAAATACTTTTTCACCCAGAGCTGGCGGGCAGCAGAGTCAGGCTGCAGCATCAGAGACTTTTGCAAAAAGTCTCTGCTCCCTGCCAAAAAAAGAGAGCAACTAAGGAATTCCAGCTAAAAAGACCTCCCTGCGACCGTGTGGGGCAAGAAAAAGCCATCGGAGGTTTGGATCCCACCTTGCACATCCAGAGCTCGTCACCTCTCACCACCTAAGGCCCAGCAGAATCCTGTGAGAGCCATATGTTCCCACCATATGTCCAGGGAACTGACCCACCTTCACTACACAGCATTCCTGCTGCTGCAGCCGAGGCTCCTGGATCTACAGCTTTACATTGATCCATTAGGAATACCAGGATCCAAGCTCTACCTCCCTGTGCAGCAACAGAACTGGCTTTCTTTGATGCTATTCAGCCTAAGATTTCCCCCAGCTTGCTGGCTTCCTGCATTTGTATTTCCTAGACGTAGCCTGGAGAACACAGAGCCAGGTTAACAGATGGGAGGGAATAAAATTGACAATCTTGGATCCATCTCTGCTAAATTGACAAGCCCATTTCCACAAACTAGGTATTATATACATCACACAGCCAGCAAATGAAGTGGGTGACTCCCTGAGCTACCTAACAAAGCCACCCAGGGAAAATTAGGCATGTTATCTTGGAATGCCCCAGGGGTTGAAACAACGGGAAATTCATGAGCTTATTCATAACCACCAATCTTATTTATAACCACCTATTTTACAGCATTACAGACACAAAAAAACCTTGGATTTTTACAGTCTCAGTCAGTGCTTCTCACAGGTAATAAATCAGCTTCAGCAGTTTGGTAAAGGAGTTAATTCATAAAGCCACGAGTTCCCCTAACACATGAACACGCTGCAGCTGTTTTATATTCAGGGTTTTGTGTAACACTGTCAATTCTCCTCCACTTTGTTTCTTCTCCTTGTTCCCTCAGAAGAATAAAAGTAACTGTGAAGTGAAAAAAAAAAAAAAAGGGAAAGAAAAAGAAATCATTCCTTAACTACCTTGAGAAACATGTTGGCGTGACTACGAAAGCCAAGCAAGCTTGAGGGATACAGGGCCTGGAGATATAAAAGTTGGCACAGCTACTGAAACAGCCCAGAGATTCTCCTCAGGAGCATCTGAGGAGAGATGGATGATTCCATGAAATTTGATGATATCAGAAAAAAAAAACAAAAAAACAAAACAAAACACAGCAATCTGGTGCAATAAGTATCAGAAATTTTTCTAAATGAATACAGAAAACAACTGATAAACTTTGCCCTCAGAAAGGGAAATGGAAATTTTCATGCACGAACAGGAACGTGGCCCAGGGCCACAGCCTGCTATTCCTGCACCTGCCATTCCCTCGGGAATTACAGAGCATTAGAGAGAAACGAGAAATTCTGATGAATGACAAAATGTAAGAGTGAAAGAAGGTGGAAACCAGGAGAACAGATCATGAACTTCACAGCATTAGGCTTTTTGAAAACCTCATCTTCCTGCAAAACACACAATCCAGTATTCAGCAGAGTTTTAATAATACACGTTTTGTTACGTGATGATTTTTTCTCCACTTGCATGAGCTGCAACTATGTTCTTAAGTGTAGAATTAAGAACTATTAGTAATGGCATTATTTTGCTTTTAAGAAGTACAGTACGAAATCCATATTATTTCTGCATTTTCTAGTCCTCCTGACATTCTTTGAGCCCCATCCTCTAAAATCACTTCAAGGCAGGAAGGGGAAGATAACTGGCCAGGGCAGCTCAGGAGCCAAGAACAGCTGAATTTCATCATGGTCTTGAAAATGGTTGTATCAAGAGACATTAGTCAGGCCTAAGGACCAACCTTCTTTATTTTCCTCAGTTTGGGGGCAGATCCACCACACAAGAGCAGCAGCAATCAATATTAGTCCAAACCACAACGAGCCCTCATGTGCAGAAGTTCAACTGCATCCAGGGTCAAAAAGAGCAGAAGAGCAGGAAAAGAATATTTGAGCAGCACAGTGATCCATGAAACTCAGTTCAAGGCAGTAAATAACATCTGTGCCCAAGTGAGCTACAATATTTTATAAAACAAGAGCAAATGGCTATACTTCTGATTGATAGAAAAGTATTATATCATACAACAGGCAAAGCTGTTGCCAAAGTCATCTTTTTGTCTAAGGAAAGGACTTTTTGATCATTCCACTAACTAAGCAACTTCACAGCCAGAGAGTAAAGGTATTTAGTTGTATGTTTGGCAACCAGTGAGTCAATGTGGATTACAGAGACCTGGTTAACATCTTGCCAGGCTTCCAAAGCAGGATCTACGTCCTGGAACCAGCCAGGGCACAAAAACCTCTGTCCAAGCCACCAGCCAGGTGGGAAAATAAAAAGAAGGAAAGGTGTAAAGCTGACGTTTGAAGGCACATGGAAGGAAAGATTTACTCTGACATCTGGTCTAAGAACATATTTACCTCGATGCAAATCTGCATGCACACCCCAGACAAAAATTCCCAGACATTTTAGACCATCTTGCAGCAATGCACGGACACGGTTCTACTGAATTTACACTGAAGGCAGATGTTTGGATTATTACTCTTGGTCAGTGCCCATCGTCGGGGATGAAAAGCAGCCATTAAAAAGATATCTGCTGACCCTCTGGTGCTGCATAAAGCATGGAATACCCAGGTTCCCTCCTGTTTTGTGACACAGTGAAACTGAAACAAAAAATACTATTCTTCATGCCTGAGGGATCTTTCCCTCAAGTGAATAAGCAGAACAGAAGCCTCAAACAGGTTCAAACAATTTAGCCAAGATCATTATTAAAACTTTTGCCATCTAATCAAGATCCACATTTTACTAAGTTTTCATATAGAGCACCGTGAGAATGAACCCATTTGAACTCTGGCCATCTAAAGCTCAGTCCAAGCCTGGTGACCACAGAAGCAAGAGGGAAAACCCCAAACAATCTCTCTGATTTCTCCTCCTTCCTTCCCCTCCAAAAGCAAGGATTTTATATTCCCCATCAAACCTTGATTTTACCATTCTTTTGCACACCACAAACTGTTGACTGACCAGCTTTAAAAGCTTATTTTTTCTATAAGATGACTTTATACATATATATATATAAACCCCAAAATATCTGAAAGCAAAAAACATACACACAAACAACATCTCACGTTTAAGAGCCCAGGATACATGAAACAAGCATAAACTCCAGGTGCTGCTACATAGGAAGGTGTAATCTCCTAACTCTAGTAATTCAGGTAAAACTGCTGAGGAAGTTAGGATATCTCAGGTTTCCAGGGTGGATTTTATAAAAATTATGTTGAAATTCATAAAGTAACTGATTTTTCTTAAACTTCTATGTAAAGATGCATTTGGCAACACTTTATATCCGTGTTATCAAAATGCCTCACTTAATTGAGATCATCAGTATGACCCCTCACAGGGGGAAAGGAACTGCTGGTGACTCTGGTACCCTACAGACAGAGCAGGCAACAGTTCTGATTAGTCAAACCAATCATTTACCCAATTAATAAACTCTAAAACAAACTTGCACTGCCTGTAATTCATTATGAAGCCTAAAAAAAAAAAATTTTTCATTTTTTAAACTTATTTAATCATTTTCAAATTATTCACATTTATTTCAAAAAAATACTGTCAGGTTCATAAAAAAGGCTGATACACAACTATTGTGATTGATAATCAGATGTGCAACTGAAGTTAAGCGTGGCAGGAAAAGCTCCTCCTCTTCAAACGACCCAAGCCCTTGTAGCAATAGTAATTAACAAGAAAACAGCAATTACAGATTTATGTGCTGCTCAGAACATGAATACTGACATCACATAAACAACTCTCTGCAAGTTGCTGTTCTGATTTGTACTCGTTGCACGTGGTGTGAAAACGAACATTCCACTGACTTACTGCCTAAAAAACACCAAATTCGGAAATTTATACTGCAGAAGCGACAAAAATCAAACAATTAACTGAGATTCGTACCCTAAATGTCATTTCTGGCTATTATCACTATTGGGTTATGCTTTTTTTTTTAATATGCACGTGAATAATTAATTCTAAGATAAACATTCCATAGGCTGCCGTTTGCGTGTTGCTGGTTTAGCTCACTTATCCTCCAAGAGTCTCATTTTACTCCGCTCATTTGTTTTATACAACTTTTTCACACTAAACTCAGTTTTTAAGCTCTTGCACTGCAAGTGCAACATCACTTATTGCACAGTGCATTACGTTTTTTTTTTTTTCTCCTAACTCAATTTCTTTCAGAAACTAACTTCCCCTCACTTCTTTTTCAACTCAAGGAGGGCAATAACTCCATTATTTTCATTACGGACTGATGCTCTAGGTGAAATATTGTGCTGTTGGGCTGCACTTGAGCAGCTGCACCACGGCCAGGAGTTCCAACCTGACACCCTGGCCCGTCCTGGCTTGTTCGCTCCGGCCTTGTAATTTCTTCCCTTGTTTTGAAAGGGAGGATCCCAAAATTTCACTGCACTTTTGAAGCAGCTTATTGCCTTTAATGATCAGGGCCATTCTGAACGGTGCCTCCAGGGCATCATTAGGAAGGGAGGAGGAATTCCCCGGCGCAGACACCGGCACACGCTGCCTCTCAGGCTCTATTTTTATAGGGCCATTAGAAACCTGCCACGTTTTGTCACATTCCCGAGATGTGGCACTCCAGGGTTTTGCCAGCGCCTACCCTACGTGGGATCAGCCTGTCAAATCTTGTGAATACCTCGCTGAGTCTTTCAGGGGTTTTGACAAAATTCAGCTCCAACTCCAGTCCCCTCCCCACCCGCCTCCAGGAAGACACCCACTGCCTTCAACCTTCCTTGTACCTGTCTGTAAAAACTCCTAAAAACTCAGAGTGTTAAAGCAACATGTTTCCTAACAGAGAGCAGAGAGTCACGTGTACCTGTAAGGGTGGCTGGAATCGCATCCATACAGCTCCAGCAGTTTTAACATTCATAGTTCTTATCCCTTTCCAAGGCCAACACTGGACCCAGCTATTCCTGGACACTAAAAGGATTCTCTTGGGGCTCCCAGTTGAAGCTGAGCACCATTGAGCTACTCCACCGTATCCCTGGAATATCCCTGCCTCACCCAGTTTTGGGAGAGTTGCCTTTCCTTCTTATTACTACTCCAATTTCTTCACTGCTGTGAAATCACCCTTTCTCTTCCCTACTGTTTTTGTTCCATAGGATTTGCTGGAACTCCTCTCTGGCACCGAGCAGTGCCAGCTGCTTTTATGCAACAACAATAAGACTACTTTCATATTTCTATTAAAATACAAACCAAACATTTTTATAACAAATACGATCTAGTCACCAACACTTTTTCTTCACTCCTCCTTTTCTTTTCCTTTGAAGAAACGACAAGTTTCTTCACTAGCGTTCCTTAAAGTTTAAACATCGTGTATCTGGGATGTTCCTCCTCCTTCCTCACGTGAATTCTATCTGAAGAAAGTTCAGCAAAGAGAATTATTATTATTATTATTACTATTATTATTACCACCACAACCACAATTCCCTTGCTGGTAGTGGCACCACCGGGGACATCAATAAGAGTGATCAGAGTTTTTTTAACAAAAAATACACCATACTTTGAAGTTTTTAAGTGCCACAATCGCCACTGAAAGGCTCCAGCAGCTCCTGATGTCGCTGCTGCTGGCGCCCACCCAGAGAAAAGCTGCCTGCTCTCAAGGTCCTTCACTAATTTTTACACTTATTTGGCAACATAAGATACACAAGAAGAGAACTTGGTTTCATCACAGCTCTGGGAAACAAAATATCCAAGCTGAAAACTACCACAGCTAAGGAAAAACGCCACTAAAAGGAGCCAAACGCGAACCAAGGGGCCAAAAAATTCCCATTTCACATCCAGTACCAAATCCCACGTACATTATGGTGGGTACACACACATGGCACCATGCTTCCACGATAATCCTGAATTCCCAATTCCTGGTGCCCACTGAGATTTGTCTTTGCTTTTTAACAGCTGTTGCAAACAAGCAAGAGTAAGTTACGGAGAAGGAGCCGGGGAAAAAAACCCATCCAAATGTATTTTGAAGAGTGAGAACTGAAGCTTCTCATTTCCTTGGATAACCTTTTCCAGTTCTAAGATTTGGAGGTTTCCAGTTCTTTAAACAAGTGGTGCTTACACTTACTGCAATATGCACCGAGCACGTGGCAGGAGAGAAAAATAAAAACCACACCAGAAACCTCAGTTCTTCTTGCAACACCGGAGGAAAATTTAAGTTACACAGAGAAGTTATTCATTTTATTGGAGTTCACAAGTGCATACATTTGTTTAAACAGAGGAAACTGAAAACTTAAGAGATGATTTTTTTTTTCCTGCCTCATAACTGGCAGCTCCAATATAATCCTAACCATTGTAGCTAAAATTTACAGGTGGATTTTAGCTCTTAGTAAACTGGAAATAGAATTAAGTCAGGGCTGCCAATTACCAGTGTACATATATCTGGGTAAACCACTACATGCAGAGCAAGAGAACTGAACTGGTGCCAGCTGAAGGTGAAGGAGGGAAGATTAAAAAGGTCCTATTTTCTCAGTGTTTTAACCTTCCCAGAAAAAAATACCTCCATTTTAACTACATCAAAAAAAGCTTTAGCTCCTCACACAGAAACAAAAAAAAAGGTAAACATTAATTTTACTGCTCTAAGCGCTTCCCTGTTCGGAACATTTACTTACCCATATTTTGGGTTATAAAAACAGAGACATGAGATTTTTTGTTGCCTTTTAAGAAGCCACTGCAACCCAGTCTTTCATTCTCTAACACATTAGAGACACATGTTGCTGCTCTGCTGCTTATTTTTCCCCCCCTTTCAAAGAATTCACGTGCAAAAAATTGTCTCCTGCATTATTCACTTGCATAGTAACATTAAGCAGGAAGTATTTTAATGGAGAGAGGAATTTTTACACGGCCATTCACAGCACCAATATACATGAATTAAGTCAAATCAATGGCAAAAAGATGTGTTAAAAGCACCCACCAGAACAGATAATTGCTGAGGGTTTCTAGAGTGAGACTATTGTCCATTGTCTCAAATAGCAATTTCCATTTAAGAGGGAAGATAAGTTAAAATATCAGAAGGTATTTCTGCCAGGAAAAAAGGAAGGGATATGCCTAAAAAAAGAGATGTGTCTTAAATGAAAGTTACTGGAAGCTCAATGAAGAACTGAGTTAATTTTAACTCCCTGTATTTGGTGTTTATAGGCCACAACTTTTAAAATTCAATGTGTGACATTACATTACAGAAACAGAACTCATTGAAACACAAATCTGGCAAACGTGAAGTCAGTGACTTGTTGCAAAGTGTGCGGTTACCAGGTCAGAATCCCAGCAGACAGCACAGGTACCCTCCCGTCTGCCCTCAGCATCCTCAGCTGCTGCTTTGCAGCTTCCAGGAACTCCAGCAGCAGGAACTGTTGCAACACTAACCCCGATAAATGACAGGGGAGACTTACCCAGGCGGTAAATTAAAGGAGCTGGGACTCCTCCCAGCAGTTGTGCATATTCAGTGCATTGCTCATGTGTGTGTCTGCCATCCCTGACCCCAAGCCAGGCTGGATGGGGCCTGGAGCACCCTGGGCTACTGAAGGTGTCCCTGCCCATGGCACAGGGCTGGAACTGGATGGTCTTTCAAATCCCTCACAACCCAAGCCAGTCTGTGATTCCATGATTTATCACTTTTGGAGCACAACAAACTCCTGCGGTGTCCTCAGGGCACAAACAACAGCACAGAAGCATCTGGTTCTCCAGCCATCCCCCTTCTTCACTGCCTTTTATCTGACCGTGGAGGAAAAAAAAAAAAAAGAGGACAAATTCTGGGGGGAAAACACCAACTATCAGCATAGGTCAGAAAAGAGATTAAGTGCAGGGGGTTTTCTTAAGTGTTAGATAATGATTGGAACTACAACGAGTTTCCAACTAAGGCTGCACATCACAAATTCCACGATAATTCTAATACAGACTTTTAGCCAAATAGCCAAAATCCTACCACTGTTATTTGTTAGCACACATTGCTCAGCCACGCTCCAAAGCGGGAGACCGGGATTTATCTGTTCACAGAGGTGTAGTTCACAACTCCATAGTTAATAGCTGAAAATATTTTCACCTGGCAATAAACCCAACATTTACTACAGGTCATAGAATTGAGATTACAACATTTACTACAGCTGTAGAACCGAAATTACACTCGGCTTTTCATCGTTGGGCGAAGGAGGAGTTTCCACACCCTGCGCAAGATTAGAAGGTCATCTCCTGCTTCCCAGCACTGCCATTCCCACTCCACAATCCTAGGAAAACAGATGCATTGAAGGCATTTTTGGCACATTATGACAACAGCAGCAATAGGTCTAATATGTGAAATACCAGGTACCTACTTGCAGAGTATCTGTCATTTATGTTCAGCTGACTCTTCAAGAACGTGGGGGAAAAATACCCCAAACAAATTATACTATATATTTATATATATAAAAGATATACAATATATATTTGTGCATATATATTTGTATAACTATATAATAGATATACAAATTAAGCCTTTTCAGCTGGTCAAAAAGACAAGTATAATGGCCAACTTGCCCTATGGCTTAACAGTTTTATCTCGCTCAAGAAGGAATATAGTGAGTTGAAAGATTTAAACCTAAAAGACTTCACACAAAAAATATGAAAAGTGGAGCGATTTTTGCTTTGTTTTACGTTTCAAATTGATATTAATTGATCGACATTCAAAAGAAATCCACTGTTGGTCAAATTATGGTTCTAAATCCACTTCTCTGGTGGCTTTTCTCCCTGCATAATAGATTCTGTGATATTCCAAATAGCATTGGCTGCTCCATGAATTCATTTACTTAAAAGGAAATAAAGATGTTATTTTTCAGCTTATTGGGGTTTTTTTACTTCATGCTTGAAGAAAGGTAACAGAAAAGATGACAGTCATTAAGCCCAATCCAAGCTACAAAATAAAAAAAGACTTATGTCAGTTGATGTGGTTGAGCCCCTCTGTGACCATTCCATGTCTGCTCCAGTCAGGGTTACCTGGCCTACCTGAGAACAGCAGCTGGATATCCAGAGAACACGTTGGGAAGCACCTTGTTAAGGTGCTATCCACTAAAGCCCAGTCCATCCAACTGGAAGTAAAAGTCCAAACCAGGCAGTTGTTGCAAACGTCCATTAAAGGGGATGAAGAAGTGAAAGACACTGCATTTAACATGTTTAGGCTAAAACAAAAGTCTAATTTAGACATTTTCCTTCAGTTAAACACTTTCCAAGACTCTCTATAGGGAACGGAGAGACTTCAGTAACTTCAAAAGAGTCTCTATGGGGCTCCTGTTTTAGGAAAGGCTGGATTGCCTTCAGAGATCTGCTCTTGCTCCACACTGCCTAAGGAAGAAGCAGAGGACAGTGGAAATGGAGGAAAATTCCATCCACAGATGGAATAAATCCAGAAAGATACACATTACTACAAAAACATCATGCCTTTGGCTCGTTTAAATCAAAGATAAAACGAAGATGCTAAATTGAGAAATGTCCCTTTCCAGCACGCAGGCAGCAGGATTTCTGCTACTCTGTGTTTACCACAACAGGGCTTTTCCTCAGAAGTCAGAGTCGAGCCCTGCCCATGACAGGAGGGTTGGAAACAGATGATCTTTAGGGTCCCTTTGAACCCAAACCACTGTGTGATTCTCAAGTGCAGACCTGTTAAGTGTGGACAAAGTGGACAAGAACTTGCAACACTTGCTCTTGCAACACTGCCCCCAGTCTAAATGCTCCCCTGTGACTTGCTGAACTGCAACGTTGGGCAATCACATGGGTATATTAAATCTGAGAACTACAAGCCCAGAGCATCTTGTAGAAGGAAGAAAAAAAAAGAAAATCAATTCTGTTATTACTCGGTTAGTTATGGCATGGTATAATTAGCCCAGCTCATTAAACTGAAGACAATGAATGCAGAGCATCTTGTATAAACTTCACTGGCAATACTACATATATAATTGGCATCTTGCTGAAAGGTGTCATAGCTGCATCCATTTTCTTTCTGAAAGGATAAGCTTCATATTGCTTAATGCTAACAGGAATTAAGATTTCTACAGAAATTCACGTTTCTGGTCGTTATTGCCTGAAACAGAAATCATACTAAAGATGGAGTAACCCCATCCTGAAAAATCAGGTAAATGTCATCAATTTATTTTCTTCTCTTCTCTAAACCTCCACACCAACATTCACCTTTTGTCTGAGTTCTGCTCATATCCCCCTTAGCCTTTTCTCCTCATCACACACCCAACCCACCGTTCATGGAGAGTTTTGTCCCCCTATTCACTCACAGCTTTTCAAAGCTATCTACTCCTTACCAGGAGAAAAAGTAGTAAGAAATTACTCTCTGCTGTCATCACACTACTCCCCCAGTACTTAAAAATTTCCCTATAGAGGTTCCTCCTCTCTGCTGTTTTAAAATATACTTTTGAGAAAGGAGCCGCCTGCTACTGCAGCTCTGTGAGGGGAGGATTTCTAAGCACTTCCCCCTCACCTCCATTTTTCATTTTTAAATATACTCCTCCTCTGAAAGTGAATAAAAAATGAGCATAAAAGGAGTGGTAAGTAACTGCCATTAGCCCCATGTGAGAGAGAAGGGCTGGCTTTACAACAGCTATCAAGATATTCTGGGTGGAAGAAGCCTTAGTCCCTTTGCTATGATGATTTACTAAATGCTGGCTGTAAATATTTTTTTTCTTTTCAGAAATTGCAGCAAAGCGAGCCCTGGTTATTGAGGGAAAACATCAGTCTCAGATTTCCAGGGTGGGGAGTTCAAACAAGTGTCCCCAAAAGAACTGTGAAGTAACTAATAGGACTTTGAAAAACAAATAAAACAAGCAGCATTCAGAAGAGCAGTTAGAGTTGCAAATGGGAATTGTTAGTTTATTAAAAATAAATTGCATCTTAGACATTAACAGTCTGTGTGTCCTATCATGCATAAAATTTCAATCCTGTTTTATTTGTCTCCCAGTTATATGAATTGTTTACAATATTCACTGATTACGGTTATATTAGAAAATAATAAAACAAGGAGTGTGAAAAACAAGTCCATTATTTAAAACTAATGTTTAATTTTGCTTTGCATCGATATTCAGCAATATCAATTGGGTGCAAATAGGTTTTGTGCTTCCTATTTAAGCAGCAAGAACAAAGAAACTTGATCAACAACGGGGAAGGCGTAAGGGAACGGAGGGACCACATTAAAAGTCATAAAGCATTTTTAAAAGCTTCATTAGATTTAGAAATGTATCCAAAAACTACCTCTTCTGGGAAAAAATCTATAAAATAACACAATTGGAATTACAAAGCACGAGATTTCCAGTAAGGGGGGAGAAGGCTGGAATGTGAAACTTCCCTTTGGAGTCCAAGGGCCGGCCCTTCTGGAAGCGCAGCTGTGCCGGAGTGAAAGAGATAGGCAGCTCAACATCTTGGATCAGTAACATATGGCTTAGGGCAGGTACAAAGAGATTTACTTCCCATGTGATCCATTAAAATCTCCAGATAGGTTTAAAGCTCGCGCTGTGGAATTACAGTAATGGAACCGTCCTGGGACCTCGGAGCTCCGACCACAAGTGTCTTTTGTTAAGGAAAACCTCCAAGGCTTGAATTTCCATTTAATATCAGCTTTCTACAAAAATACAGATAGCCTATCTAAAACATATGGACAAATATGTGCTTTAACGTAAAGCTTTTTGGGAAATTATTTTTTTTTAATTAACCCTTTAAACATATCTCCGAGTGCTTCGCTTGTCCCACTGCGACAAGACTTCAGGAAAGAATTTCCTACTACTTTTGGGGTTTGGGCACTGCCTAAGTAGTTCCCAAGTTCTAATACCTAATACCCTACAAGTCCTAATACCTATTCTCTTAGAGCATTAAACATATTAAAATCACTTTGCCACACTAACTAAAGCAACAGCAACTAGATCATCTAAGGCTGATAATACTGCAAGGGATTTTTTAAAGTATTTGAATATGGATAAAAAATGCAGATAAGTTGTCCTATAATTCTACACTGTACTATAAAAGCAAAAGCTTGCTAAGATATGGAAAAGCAGGGTTTATCTGAATCTTTCATCTGAACAGAGTCAACACAAGGAATGGAAAGTTCTCCCAGAATGACTGTTAAACATGCAGGCCAAGCATCCTACAATCCCATCAGCTGCCCTGGTTGCTGTCTGCTCTCATCAGAGTGCTGAAAGAGCAGCTCGGGAATCTTAAAAACACATTAAAATACAAGTTTTCAGCAAAAAAAATAAATCTCAACAGCTCCTGTTTTCATTTGCATCGTATTTGCAAACTAAGCTGAGTCTGACTGTAACACAGGAGTGAGCTCGGCTGTATTTAGGCCAAGCTGACCAATCTGAAAGAGGGTATTTTTTTTATATATATATATGCACACACATACATATGTAAAACCTCTCCAGATCTCATCATTGCCTTGTGCTGACATGGAAGGAAACAACTAAGGGAGTATTGTTTTACTTCCATGCGAGCTCGCCCTGAGCTCTCCCCAGATGTTACCTTCCTCAAGAGCCTCCGAAAAGACTTTCATTAAAACTAAACATCTGGAAAGAATTAAATCGGAGACAAGTAGTTAAGATGGTACATTAATTAAACTATCAGTTGATTATAAACCTATCCCATAAATTCCATCAGCACTGCCCTGTTTCAAGACTCATTTCAGACCCTGGTGACTCACAAGAAGCCTGGAAAGTCCCCTGGAAAGGGACACTGTCCCTGCTGAGGACACACAACACTTCACTTGCTGTTAAGCTTTATAAAGCCCAGGCTCATGAACATCTCATCTGCTGACCCAAGCCGGAGCTCAGGTCTGCAGCAGGTTCACTGATGAAGGAATCCCAAGCCCTGCATTTGCACCGCCTTCCTCGGAACAGCAGCACCTTCCTTGAAAATTTCATTTCATGAAGGAGTTTTGACTCTCCTGCTTATTACACACTCCAAAATTATGCGTGTGTGTGTTGAATAACTTGTGTGTGTTGAATAACTTCATTAAAGATGCAGAAAATGCAAATGCCCTCAGCCTTCCTGGCTGCCTTGGAGGCAGGAGCCGTGGCGAGGTCGGGCCATCCCTTGGCTCGGAGCGCGCTGCATTTTCTCTCACATTAGCAAGTTCAGCTGCTGTGACCATTTTCTCTTCCCTATCATCCAATTGACATTTTTCTCTCTCAAATTTATTCCAGTTTCCGAACTGTAAATTCTCCTCGGAAAGGAGTGGTTGTGCACTCTGGCTTCTGTCACACCTGCAGCCCACCTTCACCCTCCTCCGGGGGGTGAGGGGGTGCCTCTCCGGGCTGTCACCCAGACAACTGCATATTTTAGGCACAGAACCACCAGCAGCGATTTCCAAACGCTTGGAATTCAAAACACAGGTGTTTTCTAAAGGATCTGGTTACTTGTATGAAACAGCTGAGGAACAAAGAGACAAACAGGACCTGACAGAGGGAAATTCATCACCGCCAAGGCAGCGGGGAAGACTCACCCCGAGGCTCTGTACGGATGCAGCCCGCCGAGCTCCAAGTCTCAGCTTCCAGTTGCTGACACGCACCTGAAAGCCACAGTTCTGCTGTTATCAGCTAAGCAAACCTTACTTAACAAAAGCTTTCCAGGAGCCCAGTAGGAGATTTCAAGGAGAATCAAGGAGCGCCTTTAGCTTCGTTTTAATCGAGCTAAAATGGTTAAGCACGAAGCAGCTACAAGAAAAATTAATGTCATTAAAAAAGACCAAGCTCTACCTATATTCCCATCCCTCTTCATTACACTGCAATCTCAAACCTAAATCCAATCTTTGAGGAATGTTATCCTTTGTATTTACATTCCAAAACTATGTTGGCTGTGTAAAAATGCATCACTTGATCACAGAAGAGACCAAGGGAAGAGAACTCCAGATCTGAGTGAGAAAAAACCTGGTCCATACACAGCTATCAAACAAGCTCAGTAAAATGCTGCCATATCAAAGTACTTAAGTTTGAAATGCCAGATACTTACTTTATTATATTAGGCTAAAACCACAGAATTGTTTGGGTTGGAAGGGACATTAAAGATCATCTCATTCTACACCCTGCCATGGGCAGGGACACCTTCCACTATCCCAGGTTGCTCCGAGCCCCATCCAGCCTGGCCTTGGACACTTCCAGGGATGGGGCAGCCACAGCTTCTCTGGACAACCTGTCCCGGGGCCTCACCACCTTCACAGGGAAGAATTTCTCCCTAATCTCTAATCTAAACCCATTCTCTCTGTCAGTTTGAAGCCATTTCCCCTTGTCCTGTCACTCCAGGCCTTTCTAAATAGTCTCTCCCCACATTTCTTGCAGCCCTTTCAGGTACTGGAAGGCAGCAACCAGGTCACTCCTAAGCCATGTCTTTTCCAGGCTGGACAACCCCAATTCCTTCAGCCTTTCCCCAGAGGAGAGGAGCTCCATCCCTCTCATCAGTTTGGTGGTCTCCTCCTCAGTGGTTCCTGTCCAGCCTCTCACCCTCCAGCACCCCCAAGTCCTCCTTGCCAGGGCTGCTCTCAATCCCTTCATCCCAAGCCTGGATTGACACCGGGGGTTGCCCCAGCCCAGGTGCCAGTAACACCACTTCTGCTTCACACAAATAGCCTTTTCCCCCCTCCCCTCATATGGATTTTAATACCTTCGGAAAAGTGGAAACACGAAAACTGAAGGGGAAAGCAAGTGTTCCCGTTAACAGCGAGCTCTGAGGCTTTGCAGGAGGCTCACAAAGGAAGAACAAAGATGCCCATATGGCCAAAAGCACAGAGAACACCAGGAGAACAGATTCAGCGTAACTCGAATCCCACACGTCTGGATTCAGATCATGCACAGCTTAAAAAGGCTGGGGATAAAAAAAAAAAAAATAAAGAGAGTTCCAGGGAATTAAAAGCAATTAAGAAGAGACTGATACAAAGATAAGATTCAAGGAGCAGTCATTATACCAGAAGTAAGTTTTAAATAATTCTTCCATTCAATAATGAGTTTAATGAATAAAAATGCCTACCATTTGTTTTCTTGCCTGTCAACTTCATTAGCAATCCAAGGGAAATTATTTATGCATATTCAAATTTCTTATTTGTACATATGGCATAATCGAATACATGCTCGAATTTGTTGGTAATTTCTCCTTCTTAAGGAAAACAATTTATTCAAAGTATCTAGCAATGACATTTCTATGACTACTTGAGCATTCCTATTGTGAGGCAAGGAAAACTAAGAGTTTCCATCAGAAAGAACAGGAAATATTTCTGCAGCTTTTGATGGTGACATAACAAAGGCACCACCTGGTTGCTGCCTTTCTGCTACTGTACACTGTAATGGCATCTTGATATCCTACTGAATTACAGTTCTAAGAGAAGGAACTTGCCTTGCCACAGAAATTTTGAAAAGGCAATTGTCATAACATATTGCTCTAAAGATGGTTTTAAATTATTCAGACATTTCTGTTGTTGTTTTCTTCCAAAAGCACCGAGAAGGCTGAATTTGAAAAGATCTGACTAAGAGAAGCCCAAGCATGTGTACTCACAAATCCTGTTCTCATTTGGAACTATAAATTCTTAATTAAGTCACATGAAACTTTGAAGAAGAAAGACTCCAAAATTATCATTCCACTAAAATATCTCTGATTTGATGAAAGTGCATTGTTTAGACAGAAAACAAACTTGGGGCAGCCAATTTCCAGAGTAAGTGATCAAATCCAGTCCCCTGCTTCCCCTAAAAAAAGAGGGAGAAAGATGAGCAGAGCAGAGGTTTAAACCATATTTTTCCTTCGTTTTAGTGCAGCAGCCTGCACTTGGAAGGGAAGCAGGGAGCAGCTCCAGCACAAAGAAATTTCTAAGAACCTCAGTGGATGCTTCTGCTACTACATTTCTCCTTGTCTGTCTCATTAACTTCTCCCCTACAAAGGACTTCTGCTTCCAAAACCCTGGCTACCTGCCTCACTTCCAGAGAAATCCCATTAATTATGACATTCAAGAACACCAAGGAATCATTCCAAGGAATTCTGCTGAGCTAAAGCTACCACCACCAACAGGAAGGTTATAAGGGACTTCAGGAAAACCTGCAGTACTACCTCAGAGTTTTATTTTTTTAACAAAGTGACTGAAAGAAGAAAAAAAAAGAAAGGTGAGAAAGTTAAAGCACACAAATGAATTCATGTCTGGATAGATCCAATCTTCTCCTTTACTCTTTCCCTTCTTTTCCCCCCCATGCTGAAAGCTCTGTGCATAAAAATGAGTGTGACATCTGTCCTGAAGATTGGCACGAGACTGATCAAAACCACAACACAGCCTGACACTGGTATCCAAAGGAGCCTGCAAGGCTGGGAAGAAAAGTGGACTTGGGGGAGCAGGGGCTACACACTGAGTAAACTTATTTTCTCACAGAGTAAGTTAAGCTGTGGAGGTAAGAAAGAAAGAAAGAACGCTCCATTAAAACATGTCTCTTAAAAAAATCAGATTAGACTTGCATTTCCTCAGGTGTCCTCATTACTGTGTATGTAACTATACACACACACACACACATACACAGAGTTTAATAGCTCTAACACCATTAAACTGTTTATTCCATGGTCTAAAGTGAAGAATTAGCCAGAAAGCCCTTTTCTTCCTGCTGCAAGTGCCTGTGCAGCCCAGCTCTGCTCGTGGCTGGTGAGGCAGGAGCAGCGGGGACAGCGCACGTGCTGTCACAGCAACCGATCGATGCACCAGACACCATCCGACCCACCTGGGCAAGAACAGAAATACCAAAGGCATCTCGGAGCTGGCACTGCTACTGTGCAAAGCCCAAAGCCAAAACAAGCCGTAAAATAACACTTTCTGGCAGCTGAAACTGAATCAATTGCACGGCAGAAATCAGAAAAGGTTCCATTTACAAACACGTCAGGAGACAGGTTCTACAACCAGGTGGGCATAAAGGCAGCAAAGCCCAGTCTAAGCTCTCCTTAGGGCTCATCCTGCCAATCCTTCGAGCCTAAATTTCACCAGCTGACAGAGAGCAAACAATGAGGATGATGTTAAAGCAAAGTCCATGCTAAAAAAACCTGCAAAATCCACTTTCTCAGCTACCCTCGCTGCTAAGCCTCCTAAATAACACTCCCTCCCTTCACAACGCAACAAACACGATTTGAGTCCTGACCATGTTTACTGCAACCCATGTGGCAAACCCACTTGGATTTTATTTATTTTAAATACCAACAAGTGAGAGGTGCCGACACCATTCCTCAGCCCACGGAACAGTTTGCAGAACACCAGCCTAAGGAACGAAATTCCATGTGAAGTGCGGGGGGAGGCAGGATGAGATCAAACCTAAAATCCACCAAGCTAATGTTTTTGTTTTGTGGGTTTTTTTAATATGGTCTACAAAACTGTATTTTAGCTCTTGCCACCATTAAATGCTGGTAGGAATTGTAGCACAGCCTGCTATGGCTGTTAGGGTTATGAGTTTAAAGAGTTATTGGTTTAATTCAGCTGCTTGCTTGCTATGTGCTACTTACTGGTGGTTTATGTATTTTAATTATTTTGGAGATTTCCAAGATCTCTAACTTTGTAATAACCTTCTGTCACATTCTCAGCTATCAAAACACTGAGAATATGGCTCAGGTTTTGGGCAAATGTTACATAAAACACAGATAAAGGCAACTCAGGGGGTTACTGTCCAGCACAAAGGCACTGCTGGTAAGAGATCAAAACACATTGCTCAGGTGGTTGAAACCATTCCCTGTCTTCTCCCTTCCCATCTTTTTTCTTTTTTTAGCGATAAAGATATTGCCATACTTCTGCCCTTCTGTTCAGTTTTTTCCTGAAGCACCCAAGACTAGTTTCTTCAGACTTGTGCTTTCATAATCTGCTCTTAAAAATGACAAAAGCTTATATAATGAAAAGATTAAACCAAAAATAAAGTTACATAACTACAAAGATGCAGACAGAACAGCTGAAGGGTGTAGTATTAATAGCCAAAAATCAGACCTCAGCTTAGTTTTCCAGTAGTAACTGTTCAGGTTATAAAAATATATTCTAACCTTTAAGAAAAACAAGCACCGATGTAGATGACTTCAAAACGTTATAGAAAGCATGTTAAGTTCTTGTCATACTGAGTGTTCTGATATGGAAAGGTAAAGGAAGATCCATGTACAGCACACACACGTGGAGGGAAGCCCACGCGTTTCCAAGAACACTGGTTTTCCACAGGCAGCCAACACTGGAAGAGCAGCTTTGGCCAAGGTATTTGTGAATGCCACCTCCAGGCAAGGGACAAACCTACATGGCTTCCAGTACTCGCCAACGCTGCATTGGGGAAGTTTCACAAAGCCCTCGCTCAGTCATCATCTCCCATATGAATAATAAAGGAGGTTATTGAATCGTGGAGGAAAGCCACAAGCAGAGAGGTGGGCACCAGGCTGCTCACTGTGAGAAGTATGGATTGCACATTCATATATAGCGTGACTGAGCAAGATAAACTTTTTAAAAAGCACTTTGTCTTGAGCTTCATCCATAATGCATCCAAAGACCTTTTTCCAAAGAAGTGAGGGTTGCATACAGATGCATCTCCTTCCCAGCTCCTAAAATAATGCACAATTATAGAGGGACTTGCAGCAGACTCCTCATAGTTTCATGTTCTAAAACTAAACGCTACACTTCCAAGCACACAAAATACAGAGATCTTCAAGCACAAAAGAGGGAAAAAAATAATCAAGAACTGGATCAAAAGTAGTGATGAATCAGGTCCTAAATTCTCAGAGACTATGGCAGACAGCACACAATGCATTCACAGAGGCAGAGAGAGGGGAACCAGCTGGCAATTTGGAGAGCACAGACAAGATTTAAAGCTAAGTTTAAATCCAGGCTGTAACCAGGAATGCTTTAAGTCCCAAAAAAGTAAGTCCCTGCATTTCCCACATGTTTCCCAAAAACAACCAGCCTCCTCCCTCCCCACTCCTTCACTCAGGGAGTCTGTGACCCTCCCTGCTCCATGAGTACCAGAGCCACAGCAGGAAAGCTGCCTGGGCACTTGGCAGAGAATTCTCCAAGCGTGTGTGTGTGTGTGTGTGCTAACCAGCCCTTGACATGGGAGCAGCTTCCTAACAGCATGGGGAAAGCACATCTGAGAGGAAGAGCCAAATGTTTTAAGAAAATTTAAAAAAAAAAAAAAAAAAGTATGCTAAGCAGCATTTTTTCCAAGGTTGTGTCTGGCACTACTGTAAAATGTATGACAGTATCTCCAGGTATTATCTAAGACAAACTGGGGAGGTGCCTTTTTCAGTCCTTCAAAGAATGAAGCATTTTTTAATCATTAAACTCCCCTTCCTGTAAGCACAGCCACATTTAGGCACAGGGCAGGTACTTCCAACACTGCTTGACGCAGACCTTCGCAGCACCTTTTGCAGGTCACCACGCCAAATTCCTCCCCTGCAACACAACATACAACAGTTTCTCCTTCAGGAGAATCTTAAATCTGGTTCCTGGGGGTCCCCAGTGCTGCAGCAGCACAAAGTAACTTTTCAGTGCTTTTATCTTTCAAGTGGCTTTGGTGTAGAGAGACGCGGCTCTGCAGCAGGGGGAGGGACAGAGGGTGTGTGTGATTACTGACCGCTCCTCGCGGAAACAAGGAAAGGGGATCTGTGTTTAGCAAACAAAATCACTCAAGGTAACTTTTGTTCCTCTGGGAGTCCTGAAGGTATCAGGGGCACATCTCATCCACCATCAGCAACTCGGACAATGGAGAAAGAGGGGGAAGTTCCTGATGCACAACGAGGACGTCTGCCCCCAGCCCTCATTAAAAGTCAATGGGATTTCAGCTCCTCACTCTCATTACGGCTTTTGAAAGTCTCCCCTTTTGTCCTTTCACTGCAGACCAGAGATGAAAGCAAAAGCTTTTCTGTTCCAGACAGGCAGCAGCCACTTCAGTTACAGCTGAGTGGGGAGAATTTTCCTCCTGCCTCGGCCTGGGGTTTTCCATTTGCAGGGTATTGATCAGGGATAGGCAAGAACCGAATTTTGGCTGAGCCGGCAGGTGAGATCAATCTCTGGCCTCTCTCACCAGCTACAACCTGGAAGCTTTCGGGGTTTTTCATCATAATGGGTAGACATGGCTGCGTTCAAGTGCTGGTATGAAAGATGAAGAGCACATTTAGTCTTTACCAGTGGTAAATAAAAAAGTTCCCCTTTGTTTCTCGGTGTGAAATGCTCAACACTTACAGCGAGGGACTCTGTGGTAAAACCCATCGTGGATGTGTACATGGTATCACTCAAATTATCTTCTGACACGCAAGTACTGAAAGTTCATTAATTTTACTGATTAAACAAGACATGTAACTTAAACGCTACAGTTACTGTTCTGGCACTGTTTGAAGACCTGTCTCCTTTATAATCATAGTTTAATCCTAAAATTCAAACAAAGGAATTACAAAACCCCAGCATGCAGCTTCTGCTCAAAAAAAAAAAAAAAATTTATTTCCTACCTNGCAAGTACTGAAAGTTCATTAATTTTACTGATTAAACAAGACATGTAACTTAAACGCTACAGTTACTGTTCTGGCACTGTTTGAAGACCTGTCTCCTTTATAATCATAGTTTAATCCTAAAATTCAAACAAAGGAATTACAAAACCCCAGCATGCAGCTTCTGCTCAAAAAAAAAAAAAAAATCTTATTTCCTACCTGGCACTGGTAGCCCTCAAAAAAAACTTTGAATAAACCCAAAGCAAACAAGAAAGATATTACAAGCTTTAGTGACTTCATAAACAGATATTCACATTCATTTTAATTGTTCCATGATAAACAATAAAGAGCTGTTTTAGAAAAGGAGATTTAGTAGCTTTTCCCACCAAATTTCTGCATTAAAACAGGATTAAATAACTGGTGGGCAGCAGAAAGCAATCCCCATAAGCACACTGAAAAACAAGTCATCCAGGACAGGGTAACAAGCTAATCCATGACTTCTTTGATTTGTTTGCTTGTTCAGGGGCTTGTGGGTTTTAGTGATTAACATAAGGTTTCTACGTACCACCAGCAACTCAGAGTAGCAAGTGCAGTCTGCTGTGGTGTAGTTTTGAAAGGAAATTCGAAAAAATCTGGTAATCCACTGTGAACTTTGCAAGGAAATACTCCAGACTTATCAGTGCTGTGGGCACATAAACAACAAAATACTTTCTCCTGCTATTCCATACTTGATTAAAATGCTGTGGTAAGAAACACGTGTGTGTGTGTGTGTGGCTGCACATCTCCATTTTAAATGGTTATTGCTTATTAATGCACCCAACAGCAAATCCCAACAGGTAACACATTCCAGTCACTCAGTTACAGCCACTTGGATATTCCTGTTTCTAGGAATGCAGCACACCACTTCACGGCTTCAGCACTGCCTTGCCTGCATTTAACTACTAGGATGCTTATATATAATCTATGTGCCACTCCATGGCATCCCAAATAGCTCCACGATGCTGAAATAATTGAACTGTCACTCATTACCAGGCAAAAGGGAAAAAAAAAAAAATATTGAGAGGTGGTGGTCTTGGCTTACAGCACTTATTCCTGCAAGGGAAAAATGGCTCTAGACACCAGTGCTATTGGAAAAAATGAATGCAGAAGCATTTCCCCCATATTTTATGAAAATTTAAACTTATTCTTGATGACAGGGGCAACGAGGGTAAATGAGTTCGTCCTGAAAAGCCTGAGCAGTTTGGTTTTTAAGAGCGAGAAACACCTACTCCATGTGACTATTAGGAAGAAGAAGTGCCTCACCAGGCAAGACTAATGGGTTTTCTCCCTGGTGGGAGCAACAGGGGATGATGTCCAGGGAGAGCATGTCAGCCTGGCAACTGCCTGCAGCCTCTTCCCCTCCCATTCTCCCTGCATCCACAACTGCTCCACTAAGGATGTTAGGAGCACACATTTACATCCAGTCCTTTTACCGTCCACATTTGTGACCTGTTGACCGTGAATCTGTCTAATCACAGAAAGAATCAGAGGCTGGGAAGAGAAGTTTAACATCGTGTGTTCTGAAACGCATCCAGTCCTCCCTCCCACAGGCAGCAAGATGGCCAAAATACAGGAGTTTGGTAGAAGAACTGGTCAAGGAAACCTACAGCAGTAGCAGCAAACAACTGAAGATACATTTTGCACGAACAAAGTTGGCATTTAGAGGTTGCTGCTCGATGCAGAGCTTGAGTTCCCCGTATCCATGAACACGGAATGTTACAACACGGTGAAGCAGTGCCTTCCTCCTGCACAGGGGAACACCCAACAGACCTGGAGGAGAAGCCGTGGCTGAGCACCAGGTGACCCTCCCAGCAGGATAACACCTAAAGGCAGTATCCAATCTAACA
The DNA here is from genome assembly GCA_013396775.1 of Cephalopterus ornatus. Classification (NCBI taxonomy): domain Eukaryota; kingdom Metazoa; phylum Chordata; class Aves; order Passeriformes; family Cotingidae; genus Cephalopterus; species Cephalopterus ornatus. Next base: position 1,005,476 of record VZRE01014787.1, read on the forward strand.
TGCTCATTATATAACTTGCTTTATTGTTCATAAACAGTTTTAAGATCGTTTCACCCAAAAAATGAAGCCCAGCCATCGCAGTTCCTCACTTTTCTCGGAGAGCTCAGCCCAGATCTATTTTTCCCTTCTTAATAAAAAGGGTTTCATTAAGTTTTTTTTTACCGTCACAGATTGGCCACCCTGGAGTCATCTCCATGGAAGTTTCACAAACTGACATTCTGGTCGGACAGGTTGCCTTCCTCACAGTTTGAGGCAACAAATTGCTAAAGCCCAGCTCAGAGAGCACCCGCTGTAAGGACGAGCTCTCCCGGTCCCACGGGGTTCGTTAGTGTCGCCTCAGATTGTCCCTCCAGCCGGCTTAAATCAAGTCTCCTCTGTGCACTCGCTGCTGAGAGCTTGTTGTGAACAGCTCCAGACACAAGAATTACCTGTAAGGGTGAAGTCTACAACACCAAAAACTCACAGGAAAGGAAACAGTATTATTTCATAATTGTGCTTGGACTTTAAATTATACACAGACGCTATAAAGTCAAAGCAAGTCTTACACAACCTGTTTGATCTCAGATGTTTACAATTTTCCATACATGAAAAATATCTTGGCAGCATGGTTAGTCACCATGAAAGTGCCTCTTTTCAATCTGCAATATCCACTAAGCTTTTTTTACTTCCCGAGAATAATATGCTAAGTCAATTTAAACCAGTGTCTTTAATGAAATATCAGGGCGGAAACACCCAAAAGCACAGCAAGTCAACTGACTTCCAACCCCTACTCATGGTTTCGAGCTCATCACCTCAATTCTCCTCATTATATTCACACTCAAAGGATATCAGTAGTAAAAAATTATATATACATGTGGTATACTTGGATGTACCACTTCAAAGCTGTTCAGGTAAAATAAAACAAGAGGAACAAAAAAAGAAAAAAATCTTAAAAAAAAAATTGCAAGGGCAAATTATTCATTATTCCGGTCAGAATTTAGGCAGTCAAGTCTGACACAAATTTCATGGTAAATCTACAGCAGAGGTTGGTGAAATTTTAAAGGTAAAAGCTTATTTATTACTACTGGTATATACAACTGGTATCAGACTCTACCCTACATCTTCTGATTTTTTTTTTACTCCCCAAGTACAAACAGACATAGCTAAATATAAAAATAAAATTTTAAATGAGTTTTTGAACACTATCAGCATTATTTGTTGTTTTTTCTTTTAGGAGGGAAAACAGCTGGACTAATGAGTAAGGCAAAGAAATTTATTTCTAGATAGTTCTTCAGGCAAAAACACAGATTTCACTCAGATATTGGTCAAGCACCATTCCCCAGCCCCACTATGGTAGAAAGAAAACAAACAGTGCCTAAATTTCACAGCTCATCCATAAGAAAAGCAAGAAAGTGTGACCCGCTCGGCTGTTTTATCAACACATGTGCGTGCACAAATGCACAGGTGCATAAATGAAAACTTCTGTCACAGAACACCAGAACTGAGAATGGAAAATATCAAAACACATCTGCAAACTTTCCACCTCCCAACTGCAAAATGCAGGAGTGCAAAAACTGGGTTTTAACAGGCTGAGATCAAACCTTGAGTACCACATCACTGCGCATGGTACAGAGAAACAAAAGAACAGCAAACAATAATCCCCAACTCCGCTCTTTTTAATCATTTCTGATTTTTAGGAACATATGGATAATGCATCATTGTTATACACAGTGTTATTCCCTATACAGGTTCTCACAAAAGCCTACTCCTGACAGAAAGTACAAACTCCCCACTGTTCAAAACGCCGTAAGTATATTTTGATCTGATTGTATAACAGTATCTACTCGAAACACGAGTCTCTTCATGATCAACAACTCCCCATTAAACAGAATTTGAGGTCAGTTGTATCTGGCACACGACATTTGAGAAATTTATAATCACAGAATGGTTTGGGTTGGAAGGGACCTTGGAGATCATCCAATTCCAACCCCTCTGCCACGGACAAGGACCAGGTTGCTCAGAGCTCCTCCCAACCCAGCCTTGAGCACTTCCAGGGATGGGCCATCCACAGCTCCTCTGGGCAACCTGTGCCAGGGCCTCACCACCTTCACAGGGAAAGAATTTTTTCCTCATCTCTAATCTAACCCTGCCCTCTTTCAGTTTGAAGCCATTCCCCCTTGTCCTGTCACGCCATGCTCTTGTAAAAAGTCCCTCTCCATCTTTCTTGTGGGCTCCCTTCAGGTACTGGAATATTTTAGAAAATCTAATATTCTCTCAGACTTTACATTCCAAGAACCCATATTTGTTCACCTGAGTCTTGTACAGCTGTTTTCAATATATACAACGACCCAGAGCAGCTTTTATGAATCAGAAAGTGCTAAAGCAGCCTCCTGAGGAAGTTTTTTCATAAGAATTCCTCCCCACAACTGAAATAAAGTAACAAAGGAGAAGGCAGACACAGTCAAAAAGACTAATAAGTACAGCTGGCAGACAGGTGACTCCATACTGTGGCCAGGATACACTATTTGTGCTAAAATAGACACCCACAAAGGTAAAACATGCACACAACAACTAGAAGGTTCTTGGAGCTCTCTTTGTTGTGAGACAGCTGCAAACACGTAGCTGTTGGAGTTACTGACTGAGGAAAAGATTCATTTATTTCAAGTAGCAGCTAAGCAACCTTTGACCACTCTAAGACCTGACAACTTTAATTAGTTTTAGCTTAAAACGGAACCAAACTTGGCTTTGGCCTCTCTCCAAATAATTTTATCCCAGACTGCTCTCTGTTGCTAGTGGAGCATTGCAGTATAATTACTTTAATCTCTTCATAGGCATGTTCCATTTGCTAGCTTTCCAAGGAAATTTACAGCCTTAACATATAGCTCAAAAATAATAATTAAAAAAAATTATTTCTCCTATTAGTGAAACAAAAATTAGCAAGAAGCCTCCATCCCTCCCTGGCCTGTAAAGGGAACTTTTATTTTCCAGAAGTCGCCGTGCCAAACCCATGTTCAATTAAAGACACAGGACACAACAGCTCCGTGCAGTGTATGCACAGGGAAGCTGCTAAACCTGTTTGCAGGGTTGGGGTTTGGCTTTTTTCAGGTTCAGCCTGTATCATTCTAGACAAGAAAATGACCATCTGGTACAAATTCCAGATGTATCAGCAGCCGTAACTATTTCCAGATTAAATAATGTTATCACGTTGCTATAAAACACCAAACGCCACTCAAAGATCCTGCTGCTCTCATCTGGCCACTTCACCCACACGCTCATGGAGAAAATGGCTGGACAACTTCTTTCTGCCAAGTCAAAATTATCAAAGAGGGCAGGAAAGGGGGCCCTTTGGCAGAGTATTTTTTCCCCTCGATGTCCTGATCCACACTCCTGTTTCCCCACAGTTCCCTGTTGAATTCCCAAGGTGGACTTCACAGAACGAGGCCCAAGATGAATCCTGGAGCACACAGAGGTGTGAGGGAACCAAAGGGATGGCCCTGGCTCTCATAACTGCAGGTAATCCTTTCGGGTATTAGGAGTGGTCAGGTGTTGGATCACCTTCCAGCAGAGCTTTAAGCACCAATTCACCATTTGTTTGACTCTTTGAAGAACAGGAACAGAAATGCACACATAACAGGGCTTTTCTCAGCAGGATTTTGGGTCTGGGGAATCGTGCCTTTAAAAAGTACACATTTAGTTACATGGAACACAGGTTAACCTCACAGTGCAGAGGGAAGGCCACTGGCCCTCGTTTCCCTGTGGAGCCTCCCAACTTTAGCCCTGTCCCTACAAAAACTCCCTGCACAGCTGAACTTCTCTTCTCACGGCAGAAACTCACAGTTTGCCCGCAGAGGAGAATGTCAACCGTGATCTTCATCCAAGGAGAAGAGACGACATTATGGATTTCCCACTATAATTCAGAGTGCAATTTTCATCAGAGGATGAACTTAATTAAAATAGGACAGGACAGCAGAAGTAATAAAAAACCTTTTAATTACATTTCTACAGTTTTGGATTTGTCCTCAAGCTAGACATCCAGACTGCCTCAGCCTTCACCAAAAATATGAAAGGAATTCAACTGTACAAAGTTTTCCTGACCAAGCAGAAAAGCACTGAGTGTCCAAAAAAAAAAAAAAATTACTACTTTCAATTTGTGCATCTCTATCAAAGAATAACTTGCAGGGACACGGCAAACAGCCCACATTTATTCTAAAAAGGCAGAACTGAGGCTTTTTGATAGAGAAATCAAATACATTTCCAAGCTCTGTATACACCACATGCTTTCTTCCATATGCAGCCCTGTGCAAAAGGTCTGCATTCTCCTCCCCACATTCACCACCACAAAGCTCCCAAAGCCCAGCTCCATAAACATCACCACACGGCACCTATAAATGGTTTAATTAAACACTGTTGATACCAACTCTTTATAAGCCATCGGCGTGGCAACCTCGCACAGGCTCCTCAGTCGGCAAAATAAAGGCGGCCGTGGGGACATCACAGTGCTTAACAACGCGATGCTCTCTCCTGGGGCACCCAGGTACCGAGCTAACGAGCCACCAGGTCATTCACTGCCAGGGAAGCAGGGTGGAACACAAAGGAAATAGCAGGGGAATTCGCTCAAGTTGCCCAGGCGACAGCAAAGCAACGCGACGAAAAATTCCCCGGTCGCCCAGTGGCGGGGAAAGCGCCGGGGCGAGCTCACAGCAGCCCAGGGCTGGGGCTGCAGCACACTCTAGTGACCCGCAGCCTCCACCGTAAAAGCTAAATAAATTCAATGCTGTGCTCCCCCAAAAAACCCAAAGAGCAGCGATTTGAACTCTGTCTCCATTTATAAAACATTTCATGCTTGTTAAGAGGTAAAGGATAGACCAGCGTTGGCCGGGAGCAGCGGCCTTTTGCCCCTTTTGCCCCGTGAAGGGAACTGTGTTTTTTATACAGTTTGCTACTTCTGTGGGTCAGATTTAAACATTGAAAATTAACCACTGAGGAGCCTTGCACCTTTGTCTTACTGGCTGAGAGCTGATGTGCAGCAGACAGGAGTGTGGGTCCTTTGTGCAAACGTCACGGCGGCACCTTGGCTCCAGGACACTCCTCCCCAAAACCCACCAGATTCCAGAGATCTCTGCACACCACGGCATCCTCTGTCACAGTTTTTAGTTTCATAACTGAAGATCAGCAGCTTTTCAACAGGTGGTTCAACTGCTGTGACAAGCAGTCAGTTTGCAACACCAAAAATAACTGAAAACATGGACAACTTCTCCCCCTCCCCACCCCCTGTAAGTATTTCACAGTTACCTTGCACAAACCATCATGAAAACTATGGATATGCAGTCACAAGCCAAACTGCTTCACTAAGGTTGGAAAAGTGAAAGAAATTCCACTTGATGCCTGACTTCCACACTTCCATGCACTTGCCCAGTGGCTTGGCAGGTCTCTGGAGTTCAAGCCCACAAACCATTCAGGGTGAAGAGTTACTCATTTTTATTGCTGAGCAGCTTCCCAAACTGCCATATAATTACAGCTCCAATTCACAACACCTTGGTCAAGTGACCCTCTCCCACTCATACCATTAGCACATCTAAACACTCCCTCACCTTCTCATAAATTCAAAGCATCCATTTTTTCACATCCTACAGTCTTATTGACCAAACTGGAGGTGCTGTCTTAGTCACTGAGTCCATGGAGTCACACAATAAGCTTCAATAATTCAAACCCATCACACCACTAATTTTTTTCTCCATGTGCCCACCTGTATTTCAACGCCAACTCCTTTCTCTTACTAATCTGCAGCATCTCAGTTTTATTTCTCCCCTTTCTCGGTTTTCCCCAGAGTTTGCTGTGCCTCTGTTTCTCCTTCTCTTGCTCCAATTTGTTCCAAAGTGTTTACTTTAAACGAGCTTTTAGAATTGTTCTGCCACATCTACACTTGTTCTTGCTCTCAGCGCCAAGCATGAGTTGTTGGTAAATCCAAAGCCATGAACACAACTACACAGACACAGCACGTCTGACATTCTCCTCCTAATGACTCTGCAGAACAATTACTGTTACACAAGACACATGGAATTGCACTCGGCACACCTGGCAGCACCGCTTCAGCCGGGAATATATATTCCAAAGGAAAAAAAAAAATTCTGGAGAGTTAAAGTTTCAGACTGTTAAGAACATCATGACTACAGCAAGTACTTACAATGGATCATTGTACTTACTAATGAACAAAGCCTGTTGAAACACTAAACTACATGATTATTGCTTAATTTCTAGATGTGGATACACCTCATTGCCTCCCTGTACAGACTGCACTTTGAAGCTGAAATAATGAACTCCAGTGATTAGAGAGCAGCTTTTAAAGAGAACAAAACTTAGTGCCTTTTCATTAAATACCAGGGAGAAAAAAAAAAAAACTTCAATGAGAAATAGTCCTTTAACACATCATTTTTCAAGACTTTTATATGTCCTTAAATTATGTATGAACAATCCTTCCCAAGTGAACGTGACTATGCCTGCACTAGAATTTAAGGACTTGAGCAGTTTTTTCCAGGTTCAAGTTTAAACTCAAATCTATCCAGAGACATGAGTGCCTTATTTAAAAATCAGCATTTCCATCAAACTTGCAACCTATTATATAGGATGCAGGTATTAAGCATCAGAAAAATAATCTGTTGGTATCAAAAAGAGTCACCTGTGCACTCTGAAAAGCAAGTGTTTTAGACAAAGGAGAAGAAAGATGCTTTTGGAAGTATCAGATTCAGATTTCTGATTCTGGAGATTAAACAGTCAGCAGAAGTTGAGAATGGAAATCCTACATCCATTAATAAATAAGCTTCTCCCAACAAGGTTTGTAAGAGAGAAAAAAAGAGAATCCCCGATTGCACTGGTATAAAAAATAGTAGTAAGAGTCCACAAACAATCTCTTCAAACAGCTTCCTTGCCATTCCCTTCTCCCATCAGTTATCTCCACACAAGCATGCCTGTTACATGGCAAGAAATCCAAAAATTATATTCTACAGGAAAAGAAAAAAGCATTTAAAAGATGATACAATTGAAAGAAACTCGTGTAATACAAAAGCAGCCCTTTCACACGTGCTCCACTGGAGTTGTATTGATACATTTACCTCACTCTTGCTAAGAGCCAGCCTCCCCCGGGATACCTGGACCAGTTGGTACCAAAGTTGAATTAAAAGCCTAGGGCTGTTGAGCAACTGATTTTACTTCCAGTTCATATGCACATTTTCTTTCTCACCTAATTCATACATTCATTACATGCATTGACAAGGGATCAGAATTCAGGATGGTAACTTAAAACTCTTCAGTCTCACTCATTGTACAGGATTTATCTTCAGTATTTGCACAGCGCCATTCAGGCTGCTGATGGGTCAGGCTATTTCCTTAGCTGATGTGGAAGAAACACTTTAAACTGCAGCTCAACCTATAAAATTTAAAATAAAGCATAACACAAAGAGTGCAAATACACACACATATTACATGTTGCAGTACAGACACTGAGAATTAAATACTGAGCTAGAAGTGTATAAACATCAACTAGAAAGAGCCCATGTCTGTAAAGCATAACAACCCCAAGCGAAAAAGCCTAAGCCAATTCATAAACTGATTTCACCACAACCAGAAAGCACCCAAAATTCCATTTCTGAATGTTAGATCATCCTCCATTTCACCAGACTAAGTCCACATTTGCAGCACTGTGTTCATGCCAGGACTGGATAAAAATTAAACCCAAGGTAGAACAATTATAATTGCTAAATTATATATTTAGCAAGACTATGTCAGATAATGTTGTTTAACAGAAGTAAAGAAAAAAATTAATTAAAAAGCAAAAAAAAAATTGAAGCAGAAGCAATATTTCTAGCAGGAGGAATGTTGCATTTGGTCCAGGAATTTAAAAAATAATCCCCTGATCCAGGAGACCACGCTGGGGAAGAGAAAGACTACTTCATTTGCACAGATCCAAAGTGCTTGCCCACTTTTCCTAAGGCCCTCAATCCTGAAACTATGTCCTTCCCACACTCCCACAAACAGGTCCTTCCACAGAGTTCCAGGGGCCTGAGCTCACAGTTGAATCCTTTCTTACAGCCAAGTGAGATGCTTTACCATCTCCTGCACCAAAAGTCCAGGCTTGCCCGCCTTGATTCCTCCTCCCACTAAACTGATAACCAGGAAAATAAATTCATGAGCACTAAGCCCAGTGAGGATGGCAACGCCGCTGATAAATCCGGTCCCCGTTCCAAAGCAGGGACAGGTAACGATACACTTCGGTTTGCAATGTGATTGAAGCACAGGAGTGAGCTTTTCACTGCGCATCTTGGCTAAAAAAAGGAACATGTCCTAGCTTAGCTCCATCATGCCTGCACCAGCAAATTGACTTAATTGTCAGCAGGGAATTATGAAATCTGAAGTGACTCCAGCAGCGCTCCGGGGAGATTCCCGAGGCATGGTGTCTGTAGCAGGGACACCAAAGAGCCATCCAGCTCACTGGCACCCCCGGGCACAGCACAACAGCCCTGGCTCTCTGAAAGAGGCCAACAAGGAACAGGAACAAAACCTGCCTTTCCTTGGATGATCAGCACTGGCCCAAATAAGAAAAAGTGAGTTTAAATACCAAAAGCACAAGTTGGAGGTCAGGATTTGAGACATCGGCTGCACCCAGGAACGGCTCATGGGGGCCTTGCTATGGAGAAATTTTGGATTCTCCTCTTACATCCTTCTCTCCAAGGATAAGGGTGGAAAGGGGGGCTACAGCCATCACAAGTTGCTCTACTGGGTGTTAGCACTAGAGGACAGGAGAGGTAGGAAGGCAGCAGAGGTATTGCTAAGCTGTAATTTCTGGCTCAAATCCTGGTTGCAGCCTGATGATGCCAGCATGATGGAAGAGGAGAAGCCAGATGTAACTCAACCCCTGGGACACGGGCACTAAAAAGAAAAAGTAGGGAACCAAAACCTTGTGCTGTGTCTTTGATAAGAGTTACAGGGAGAAGAACTCCCACCTGCAAACATCCCTTGTGGCCTGTCTGTCAGGGGATTCACTTGGAATTTAAGAAACAGTTTTTACTTTAATCTAATCTATTACTGGTGTCAGGGACTAGTCTGAACTAGAGCTGCAGCCTCTGAAGCTATAAAGTCCTGACCTAAAGAGCCTTGGGGCTCTAAGCCCTGCCAAAACTCCAAGCTTGGGCCTCCTAAGCAGGTTCTTTTTTACCAGAAGGGAGGGGGAAGGTAGAGAAATAACTCTTTGTGGTGGAACAGCCCTAATACTGATCACTCCACTCTCTGAAATGCTCCATTTGCCATCTAGTACTGGGGGGCAAAAAGAAATAAAAACAAAATAAAAAAAGAAACTATAAGTGGCTGGACCATGGCCAAGGCTGGAACTGCTGATTGGCAAAACTCTGCTGGGATACAAGGCAAAAATTGTCTGGCCTCCAGCACTCAGAGGTTCCTTCATCCAAGAAATCAAAGGAAAACTACGAAGTATTGGTCCTGCTCCACCCTTCCTCCAAGGTAGATTCAGTTGGGGTTTTTTTAAGGCAATGGACAACCTGAAATGAAAATTGTTTCAGAACCTTACAAATAAAAGGTTGTTGATAAATTCTGGGTTTCTGTTAGTTTCCCCTCACGTGGTTCAGTCAACTCTGCAGGTAAAATGCACAATTATTCACTGACTGGCTATTCTGGAAGTCATTCCAAAATTTGATTTTCATTTCAGAAAGAGTAATACCAGGACTCAGATTTGCAGAAATTCAGAACTAGTCAATAGCGACCTGGACCACACTGCTCAGCATAATCACTTCAAAGGGGACTAAAACTGACAGGATAAAAACAGAGAGTTCCTCTGAAACAGCCTATACACCATAAATTCTTAATAACGTAAAGGGAATGGGCTGCCAGTTACTATTATCCGGCATATCAAGTCACTGGGAAGACTTACATTCCTCTATAACCTGGTTTCATAGAGTTGAAAGCAATAGCACCTTCCTTAAATAAAAAGTTATTTCACATGACACAAGAGTACAGTTCCCTTGAAAAAGCAATATGGTTCACACTTTAAATTTAAAAAGCATTTCTAACATGGATTTGCAATGCAAAACCTTCTAAATACAAATCAAGTGTAGCTGACAGAACCATCTTTTTGAGGCAGCCTACAACTAGGCACACCAGATATTAACTATTTCTATTTATTACTCTACAGAAACCAGCTTTAAAGCATAAAACAAAGGTGCTACAGAGACATATTTAAGTGATTCATGTTGCACACCAGATTAAAGTTATTACAGCACAGACATGCAAGTGATAAAAGAGCGAAGGAGCAATAATCTTAAAAAGTTGACCAAATCAGTGTCTTTCCCACAAAATTCAACTACTCAGACACAATAAAAGCCCCAGGCACCAAGTCATCAGTGGTGAAACCATCTGAGAACAAGGGTCATTCCAACATGACTCCTACAAGAGCCAAAGCTTTGCTTTATGAGGCTGGGGGAAAAGCTGCAGAGCTCCGAAAACTTCTCTGCAAGCAGGAGGGCAGTATTCGGGACAGGGCACCCCAAGGGAGAAGGAACACAACCCCCCACGTCCCCTGCTGGCCATTCACAATCCAGGTAGGAGATACTAAAACAAGCCTCAGATGTTCCTGTCACCTCAGAGTGAGTGGGATGTACGGCAGCTCCTCATGCCACATCCAGGGCCCTGCAGCATCTTCACTGCTGTAATTAAAACAATTCCCAGACACATCCAAAGCACTCCCAGCAGTGGCACATAAACACACAAGTGACTGTTCTTGCACATGATGCAAACGCCACTTGCCATTGTGCCTGGATTAACAAGTAAATGCCGCTTTCACCAGCCTTCCCCCCTGCTTTGATGTATATTTAGCTGCCATTGCTAATTTTTATGACTGTGACAGCAGGTCACACAAAGGGGTTTGGAGCCCAGATTTCTAAAGCCAAGCCCTACCCTTAATGCTAATTTCCAAGTGAGAGGCATTCTGAATTCCTAAAGAAAGCAACTTCTGTGGTTTTGCCACAGAAAGGTTTTCCGTTTGTCAGAGAAGTCAGTTACTAACAGCCACAGGTCACAACAAAACCTAAACTGCATTTCACGGTCCATAATTATTTATGTAACAAGCAATGGAAACTGTATTTCAAGGGACTACATTTCTCAGAAAGCTTTCCCAAAACCAGCAGCAAATGGCAAAGCACTAGGGCAAAACTGAAATCCTAAAAAGGGGTAGAAGACACAGCATCAGTCTCCTATTCAGCAGCTAAAAGAATCAAGGAAAAGCAAGGAGAAGGCAGGGGAGACAGATGGGGTCAGCAGGGTCAGCCAGCTACTCAGCAGCATTTTTGAACAACTCTCACCACCATTTTGGTGAGTATTTATCTCACTTTCTGCATCTAGTAAGTTAGGTAAGATAAACCCAAAGCTTGCTTGCTCCAAGCAAAGGAGACCTCCCCCTGTTCAATACTTAACTGCATATATTTAACAGGATTAAAACACATGGAAACACCGATTCCCATGCTGACCTTACTGTGCTGCTTACAGTGACTGAGATCATGATGAGCCGACATCTGAACAAACCCAGGACAACCCAACGTGTTCGTGGTTACAACATAAAGCCAGGAAAGAGCAAATGTACCTCTGGACAGAGGAGTATGAGGGGCACTACGGGAATAATCTCAGCCCATCAACTGACCTCTCACCGCCAAGATTCTCTAAGCATTGCAGACAGAGGAGACTTCAAATAATTTCTTGACTGGTTTGGGTTTTTTAAAATGGGAAAGCATGAAAAAAACCCACAACGTTGCATGTCTGTCTTGACTGAGAACACACTGTTGCAACTATCGGCTTAGAAAAGCCCCAGTCCTTTAGATAATCCCCCACAAGTCCTGATTAAAAGTGGATTTAATATTATGAAATGAAGCATAATTGTCCAAGGCGACCTTGGGCGGTTTCTTACACCACAAGCGCACTCGGGACGACAGCTGCACTGTCAAATGCACGATAAGACAGTCTGATAGCGAGGTCCTTCCCAAATACGTGCCTCTCTGAAGTAAAACAGATGCTCCCAGCTCACCCAGACCACGCCTGTCTCCTGTTCTATTTCAAACACATGGAATGAAATGAAGTCAGCATTTAATAAGCACGGGCTGTATCGACAGCCCCTCCAACGAGCATGCCCCGAATACACCCATTTTGTTTCCCTCTGCTTAAGTCATTACTGATTTTATGTCCAGGAAAATTAAGGTGTTCAGGCCCAAAAAGTGGCTTCACGATAACAGGGGCACTATTGCCACCTGCTGTCAGAAAGCACTCGTGTCATGCCGCACCACCTCGCACTTCCCGGTTGAGGGAAGTCGCAGACCGCTAAGAAATCCAACTTTGCAGGTGTTTTGCCTTCACACTACTGGTTTTCTCTAGAAAGAGCACGCTCAAAAAAGGTCCAGGGTAACCACAGCATGAAGGATCAATAATCACACTGGCCTCAGACAGAGTAAATGGGTTCAACAACAGATGCACAAAGAAATAAGGAGAACATACTGGCACAGGCAAAACAGTTTTCTGAAAGCATCGATGCTGAAAATAGGTTGGCAAATAAATATCATAGGTATCACAGACCTTCATGTTAGATTAGGCTACTAAAATGTCTACCTTGCCATTTCACATCAGATTTTGGCAAACAGACAATGCTGAATCCTGCCACAGGAAAGAACCGGCCACTGACTTTGTGCCAGGCTATTTCCTAAAATCACAGAATGGTCTATATTGGAAAGGACCTTCAAATATCAGTTAGTTCAACCCCTCCCACCATGGGCAGGGACACCCCCCCCTAGACCAGGTTGCTCAGAGCCCCATCCAACCTGACCTTGAACACTTCCAAGGATGGGTTATTCACAACTTCTCCAGGTAACTGAATATTAGATATTCATATAGATATATTAGGTTCCTGCACACTCATCTCATTCCACTCAAGACTTCTACAGCAGCATGGAATAACAGGAAAACTCTAAAAGCTTTGCTCTGAACCTCAGCATGCTGTGTATCTGGTGACTCAGCCCGCAATCTGTTAGTTTAAGGGGCCTTTCAAGTGCACTGTTCCAGTGGAAAGTATATTTTCTTCTCTACTGCTTTTTTCATGGCTTCTCAGTAAGTCACTGAATGCTCACATCCCACTGCTCGAGATCATCACTTTATTATCATTACCATGAAGTGCCTCTCTGTCTGCAGTGCCTGCTCACATGGCAGGCTGATGGGCAGAGCTCTCCTGGAGGCAACGCAAGGTTTAGGTCTCCAATTCCACCACCCACACTCTCAGCTCCTGGCACCACACCTGATGGGGCAGGTTTATGTCCAGGCCCATGTCTGAGGCTCAGAGCCCTCCAGAAGCCATCCCTGTGAGCTGCACAACACGGCTGGGAGCACACCCGTGATCACAGTACTGAAAACCTTTCACCTCAACTCATCTGCCCCTCCCAAAGCACCCCAGAACAAGGAACAAAGTTCATTGCTGCCATGCGTCTGCAGCCCTGCCAAGCCTTTCTCCTTCTCTAATCCTTAGGTTTTGAGTTATACTAATTACACCTGAGATATTTTCAAAGTGCATTACAACCACCCTTTATGCAGTGCAGTTCTGAGTGAGCCTCCTCAGTCTTGAGCCTTGGCCACATCCTTGGAGCAAACGGTGTTTGACTGAGGCAGCAGCTCCACTATTCCACAACTAAAATTAAACCACACCTCTGGCTGCACTCCTCTTCCCTTTCATTCCCTTGATCACTGTCACTGCATACAGATTTTTAGTTTTTCATCCAAATGAGTATTACACTATAGGGAAGAACAGCACTGAAATGAAATTAGGCCAAAAGCAGAGGGCAGGTTTAACCACATCTACAGCTCACCAGCCACGCTTAAAGCACTTTGCACGGAAAGCAGCAATAAACTCACTCACTCACAGATGTCATGACTGAGAATGACCGATTCCCTCAACTATTAACATTGACTTTCCTGATGAATAAGTCAGGACTATATTTAAATTAGTCTGGGGCTTTACACACAAGTGTAATTGCACCAACTGTAAATTAACTTGAGAAACCTTTGATTAACACCACAGTCTGCTCGCAGTAAAGATGAAAACCAAATTAACAACAATTTGTTAGCAATATTGGTTCTATTCCTAGAGGAAATTACAACAGTGTAAGTTATATAGGCAGATGCCAGATGACTCCATACATGAGATTTCAATACAAGTTTTCAGTTTCCCTGTCTGTAAACTGGAGATAAAACATTTTAAAAACGTTTACAAAACGTGCCACTGGACAGCAAATACACTAAGAAGCTCCCAAGCATAAGTAACTATTTATGCAGGAGAGAAAAGAACAAGAACCACATAAAAATCAATGTTAATAGATGCAAACATCCCATGTCAAAATCCCATAAGCAACATAAGGGCAGATTTTACATTTTGTTCATTCCACTTGCAATAGCAGGAACATTTAAGTTAAGAGACTTATTTTTATAGTGAATTATCGAATAGCAATTTCAAATGAGCTCCAGAGTAAGAACTACTGGTCACTGTAAAACAATAATGTGGAGAATAAGTATATACCCAGCGCTAGGTCAGGCTCAGCAACTGACTCAAATACCTTTATAATATTCAGATAGGGCACTTCTGAAGTAATTTCTACTCCAGAAGCCATAAGATGAAAATTCCATGTGATAAATTAAGTTGCCAAATGACATGGATTAGCAATCAGTGAAATTGCCTGATGTCAGATCTGTTCCAGATTAGAATCCATCCTTTTTCCCCACCTGCTCATTAAGCACCAAGTTCAAGGCAACGGCGGTGACTGATTGCGCATTAACAAGCTGTTTGTGTGGAAAGGCAGAGTTCAGCCACTATCTGCACTTACACACTCCTGTAAGTAATTCCCTGATAACATATTCAGCTCCCAGTATCAATACACGGCACTTCCACCCTGACACGTAATTTTGGGCTTGAGAAAAATGGGATGCCTCATAAACAATCAGATTGTAACTCAAAGTCAAGGCCGGGGGAAAGAAGAGTCTGGAAGAAAATCTGTTGCTATCTCCAGTTAGGAAAAGTGGATAAGGATATTGCTGTGACACTGAAACACCGAAACAAAGTTGTGAAGTCGGAAGCCTGAGGGAGGAAAGGCATATTTCATTAGGAAAGGTGGGACTTAAAATGAAAAGGGCTATTTCGTCCTCTAAGTCGAGTCATGCAGAGGAGACTCACTGCACAGAGGGAGGTGGTTTCCTGTAGAGGAAACATCTTCCTGAGGAGTGTGAGTTCCTAAACTAAATTCCAGCACTGGAGTGCAAAAGGGACATAAAAAGCTGTCTACTTACCTTCTTCACTAAATCCTTTTGCTGCTTGAGATTTTACTTCCCATTTGTTTTCTCACATGGAAGAGATACTCCCTTTAAACAGTGATACCCTCTCCCCAAATTTGGGAGTATTAGGGATGATCCCAGCACTCAAGTACAGTTTACAGGGAGCCACTTAGTTGCTGTAACTGTAGCAACCCTCTGATGGCAAACTTAGAAGCAATACTACAGACTTCTGACCAGAGAGAGCTAATTGAATACAACTGATCATCTTCCCTTTGCCTGAAGATTAAAGGTTTCTGCTCTCAGTACCAAACTTTTGTACAGATATCCAAGAAGATTCTTCAAAGCTAAGAAGAAACGCCATTTCTTCTAGTGCTCTGCAAGTCATCCTCCTCCTCCCAGTCAAATAAAAACCAGGAGAATCCTTTTCTGCCCCTCACATAATCCATCGTGCCCCCGCTAAAAACTCCCTCATAAGAATATTAGTACATGTCTCCTTATGTTAGAACTGGGCATAAGATTAATTAACAAGTAGGGGTGAAAGAACACCTGAGGTCAGTAGTGATAAAGTGCTGCTTAAGGTATATCGGGTACACGGACATCCATGTCACACCCACCTGAAAAATCCCACTCCTTCAAATAGTCACTGTATAGGATATAAACAGCAATGTGGTTTGCCCTATATTTATTACAAATGCAGAGGAAATTTACTCTTTATCTCTCAGTTCATGCTATAAATATTGCACAGTCTATTTTTCAAACCTTACTGGAGGTTTTTACTGCTGATTTCTGTATCTGGGATTGTCAAGAGGGACTAAATGACCCCTCTTCTCCCTCTCCTAAACACAGACAACACCCTCTGAGTTATTTGGAAGTTGGCTAATCGTGGTTATCTGGCTTCCAGGTGCTCGAAGCACTTCTGGCATCAGGACAAAGTGACATCCAGGAATATTTAATTTGTTAAAAAGCCCAGTTATCAAGGATTTATGCAGGAACTACATGCCTCTAGGAGAGCCTGTTCCCATTCTTGGAGTGCAATAATAATAGAGCAGAAAAGGATATGGGAGGAAAACCAAGATTTTTGTACAAATCTTACCTGAATCCTCAAAAAAAAAGCGGGAAGGACATGACATAACAGCATACCTTAGGCAAAACATCAACTTCAACTAATACCTGTCTGCAATGCGAAGTGCAGCAAGGAACTTTTATGAGACCATTCTGGAAGGAAAAGAGGTTTACAGGGGTAGATAATTTACACTGATCTTAGCAAAGTGGCGCATCAGCTCCTTTTTTCAGCTCCCTTCTCCCGAATGATTTCAAAGCAGCTGTTTCGATGTGGTTCTTTTGACAATGAACAAAGACACAAACATTCTTCTACTGTTTCCCTAAGTTGCTCTCTTTTAGCATAAAACACATACAAAATATTTTTGGGAAGTAAGTACCATGCAGTTTATCTGTTAGAAGTCTAGGAGAAAAGTAGCCGAGTCCATCAGTGATATCCTGATATTTAGCTACGTAAGATCACCATCTATATCTCATTTATGTCTCATTTCCTCCTCACAGGCAGCTATTTGAGAACATACATTTTTTTGGCAACACATTTGTATCCAAATCTAGAGACAATCTGAACTACCTGGAACCCTTCCACAGCTCCAGAACTGTCAAGGTTATTCCCTTAACTTCAGGCACGTTTAGCTGTTCACGTAAGTCAATGTAAACATTCCAACTGTAAGTCTCTTCCTGTGGCCTTAACTTGGATATGACTTGCTGTATCTTAAACTATTTATTACAGGAGACAGTTAATGGAGTTCCTAAGTTCAGAGAGAACCCAGGGTCTGAAACAGGTAGGAGGCAATCAGTCACTAACATGCGGGGTAGTCAAAAAGCATTAAATATAAAAAGAACTTGCACAGGTTAACCTCCAAAACGCCACTCTCCCATTCCACGTTCAGGGTGTTGCATTTTATTCAACTTACACACAGAAGCTGGTACTGTGACTTCCTGCTTTACCTCTGAGGCTTGGATAACTCCCATTGCACAAGGGGAAACAATGGAGTTCTTTGCAGAAGCAACACAGGGTTGAGAAACACAGGTTTAGATACAATCTGAGAGATGCTCCAATTTCACTGAAACCGTTTGATTTAAAAGGAATCCCAGTGCAGCAATTGGATGTTTGGACAAATAATACGGATCCTGAACCAAAACACACTCTTCACGTAGCTTTCCAGCTGCCCTCCACAGTTTAAAAGGTTTAACAGAAAAAAATGTAGCACTGAAACCAGGAGCAAATCAAAGGCTTACACTTAAAATTTAATTCCTGCTTTGACTTACAGAGAGCATCGGATTTTTTTCCAGGGCAACTGTAGGTTAAGTGTTTTAACCTAAACTTATTATCACCTCCTAGTAGGCAATACATTAGGCACTTTAGGAAATATAAGAGATTACAGAAGAGAGTTAGAAGAATCTCAAAAATCCACCTGTACCCAAGCCCTGCCCTGGGACTGCTGCTCCAGGTCAGCCTGATACCCCAAAGCATCACTGTAGGAATAAGGTCCTTTCAAGAAGTATCTCTGCCAAAATCTAATCTGAATCTCTCACTGAGCCCAAATCCAATCTAAAGAAGATAACAGTAGAAACAACTTCTTCCTTTTTGCCAAAAGCTTTCCAGATACTTTCAGAATGTCACATCCCTCTTTAGATTTTTCAGTCTCAGTTTGTATTGTTTTGAGTGGTCTTTAAACGTTTTCTCAAAATTACACATTTAGGAGGTGTTGTTTTGATTCTATTTTTTATTTCTACTCAGAGGTGCATTTCTCATCAGGATGGCAGGCAAGTTTGCAGGCAGATAATGTCACTGGCAGTCCAGGATATTTCAGGCAAAAGGAATAAAACTCCTTTAAAATAAAGAAAAGCAAAGTACTCCTACTCCAAAGCTTATTTGCAACCAGTTCCAGCCTGTAGTTCAAGGGAGGCCCATGGGCAAAGAGAAGCTAAATACAAATGGAGAGAAGTGTGCTAATATTTACTTACTGGAAAGCAATAAAGTAAGGAAGTCAGCGAAGGCACTACTGGAAAAATCATCTTAAAAAAAAAAACTAGGAAAAAATTGTGTTGTTTCTAATTCAGGAAGGCTTTTGTGCATCAGTAAACCAGAAGATTAATTAGGAACTTTTCCACGGGAGTACCAGCCTCTGTACTTTCATTTTGGAAGGACTAAGGATTCTACCTGTGCTTCACAAAACCCACCAGCAGATCTCCACCGTTCAAGTGGGGAGTCACACAGAGAGGAACAGCATCCAACAGTCCAAGAGAGTCTGTTCACAAACCTCCACACTGTGTGAGCAAACATCCCTGTGCTCTTCACAGACATGAGCCAGGACCTTCACATAGCTTTTTACAAACACATCTATTTTTGCCAATACAGCCTTGGGAATCTCTGCACTTTATTCCATCACAGAGAAGATTTTGCAACATGTTTCCTTTCAGTAAAGGAATCCCACCAAAAATTAGTGATTGAAAAGTCATCAGTGCCACACAAATAGTAGGTGGGAAAAACATTTCCAGCTTCAGGACGCACAAATCACATTCTTTTTGGGGTGGGGAGTGCAGCCAAAGGTTGCAGAAGGTTTCCAAGGAGAAACTTTCCCACAGTCTTTCAAAAAAAAAAAAAAAAAAACCACACCCCAAATCAGCTTACTATAGCCTGAAACACAAACTAATTGCAGAGGCATTTCCCTCCTTCTGTCACAGGATGCTACACACAGTTCTTCACCTCAGCTGCCCACCTGGAGACAGCCACTGAGCAAGAAGAGGTACTAAAACGGTTACAACTCCAGAGGGCAGGACCAGAAATTTCAGAAACAGAATCTCCCAACAAGAAAGCAAATATACAAACCAAATGAAACAAAATCAGATTTCACGTCACCTTGTTGTTAAGGTTTTCACCTTACCTAGCCCACAAATGGCTTGATTTAGAGAAGCAGACTGGAATGTACTGCACCAGCTTGGTATCAAAATTGGGCCTTCTACAATATGAAGGGTGAAGTCTCAGCTACTCAGGTTAAGTCAAAAGATGGATGTGAGAATTCATTTTTTTTCATGGTGACCACACTATTAAAGTTTCACAATAATCTCTGTCACAGTAAAGGCGCACAGGATGAACAGATGCAATGTAAAGGAATTGGGGGGAAAGGTGTATTTTCCAACGGATTTCCACAGGATACACCAGTTGCAGGCAACTTTTCAGAGTTCTCACTTGCAGTGTGGAGCTATAAAGGATTTTCAAGCCATGACAACGTAAAATATTTCACCACCTACCAGCATTAACGATGGCATCGACCTCCAGCAGTGTAATGTCACCTCTGTAGAGAGAAACTTTCTCACTCAGACTTTTCTTCCCCTGCACGTCTTCCTTAGTGCTTTCACCTACAAAGAAAGCAGTAAAAAGGGGTTACAAACGTGGGTCTGAGATCATTATTTACAAGCCCTAAGCAGGCAGCAGTCCAGTCACATATTGCTGTCACACTGCAGCAGCTTCCAGTTTCACCTCGAGAGGGCACCGATAACCCGCAGAGACGCCAGCACTGCCCTAAAAACCACTCTGTTTGCCTGTCGTTTCCAAATACAAAACAGTAGGAAGCACTGAATCCTTGCCCACATACCATTTGATTACAAAACAATATAAACAAACATTTTCTGATTAGAGAGCCATCAAAATTTATTTGGTAATCACAAGGGAGCAAACTGCAACAACAAACTGAGGAACTAGTTAAGATAACCCTGCCACTAGAGGAATAATTTCTCCAAATCAGTACAAAAATATACAAGGACATCATTTGCCAACAGCCCCAAAAATTCAGAATGACTCCTGTAGACAAAGTCAGGAGAAGAAAAGCCTGAAAAAACCCACCATACAAATGTAAAACCTGGAGGTTTGTCACCTTAAATTGCTCAACTAGAAGGAGGCAGGTGGTGAAGACACAACATACATGGGCTTTCGACAGACTTGTTAATAAATAATGCTACAATTAACAAGTAAGGTCTGTTATTCTGGTAAACTCTTTAATTTTTGCATCACTAAATGACTTCATTTGCACCCTACTCAGTCTATAGAGCAGTTCAGTTACCTCCAATCCTTTTACAAACACACTGCCCAAAGCTTCACCAAGTCTTGCATTGTTAGACATGAACATCATCAGCAACAAAATGACGAGGGGAGATTATTAAATTGACTTTTATTATTACTTTAACATTCCTTTCAACCAAAGTCTCAAGAGGCTCGAGTTCATCTATTGGTCAGAAATAAAACTCATTTGCTAAAGTGACAATTAAAGTGGAAAACAGTCCCAAATCTTCAGAACAAATACATTTTGTTTGTAAGCAAAGAGTCCTAAATATTTAGTGAGAAGGTAGAAGCAGTCCAAACAAATTCGCCTCTTTAGTCTTACCCTAAATTCCCATGAATTCGAGAATGACTGCTCAAATGTGTCAGCATTGCAAGCGACATCCCCGCCCCGGCACAGCCCCTCGTCGCTGAGCTCCTGAGGCTCAGACCTGTTCCCAGTGGTTAGAGAGCAGCTCAGACCTTCTGGGCTCACCTTGGCATTCCCAGCCCTCTGGCAGCCAGGAAACGGCCTTGTGACATCACGGTGCATTTGGTGTCACCCCTCCTCCCCGCTCTGTGCTCCCACTGATGCCACCACCCTCACATTCCATTGCCCAACCCTCTGAGCTCAGCTCAGGGTGCCGCCGCCGGGGGGATCACAGCAGCACTGTGATGCTCCGCATTGGGCTCTCCCTGCTCCAGGGGCTCTGTGCAGCATCGCCCCTCCTCGGCACCCCCAGCGCTGGCAGCCGTCCCATCAGGGTCTCGGCCAGGCTGGATGTGCCTGCCCAGGCCCTGCAGCAGCCGGGCGCTGGCACTGGCACAGGCGGTGGCAGCCTGTGGCCTCTGAAGGTGCTCGGCTGCACCTGCTCGGCCCTGTCCCTGCTGGTGGCCGTGCTTGGGCTTGGATGCCGCCGATGGAGAAAAGCCAAGAGGCCACGGAGAGAGGTGAGGGATGGGGACAGGCAGCTGGGATGGGGCCAGGACACACCACGGCCCAGGGCTGCAATGTGTAGGGTGAGGACTGACAGCCCCTGTGGAGAGCAAAGGCCGGGCAGGCACCAAGGGCCCTCTGCCTCTGCCCCAGCCCCGCACCCACGGCCAGAGGCAGAGCTGGGCTCAGCCTCCTTCCTCCCAGGAGGAACCGAGGACGGGCTGAGCCACAAGGGCCACAGGACAGAGCCTGCCTGAGACCTGCTCCAGGCATCCTGCTGCCTGGGGCAGCCCAGCCAGGCCCCAGCGCCCCCAGGACAGCCCAAGCCCAGCCGCAGGGGTCTCAGCCCCCGAGGACCCTCTGCCCCTTCCATCGCGCTCCCTGCCCTGTGCTTCCCAGGACAAGGGCTGGACACCCTCAGCGTGGCCAAGGACCTGCTGCCTGGTCGAAGGCTCCCCGCTCAGTGATGAGGGGATCTGCCGGCAGAGGGAAAACCCCGTGTCCCTCAGGAACTACCTGAGGCACCTGCGCCGCCGCTGCCTGCTCCAGGACATGCTCCACAGGGCAGGGAACAAGAAAGACTTGGATGAAGAGGCGGCACTTTTCTCTGATTGAGGAAACAACACCTGATGGGCAAATGGAGCAATATGCTGCAAGATTTCGAACCCAGCCTTTTTTATTATTAAAATTATTTACAAAATAAGACAGCTTTTCTTATTGTTTTAAGTTTAGTCTTGCTAACAAGTTGACTGTAACTCCTATGAGAAAGTTAAGTCAATGGTCACTAAATCATCTTTGCATCCACACACACAAAGGACAGAGTTGATCCTGGTACACCCTTTCTAAAAACATGTTTTGTCGTGGCTGTTTTTGAAGACACACAGAGTAGACACACTATAAATGCTTCAGCTTCTCCTCTTTCCCCCTCTGCCCCAGCCTCAGGAATATATTAGAGTTGAACATCTTCACCAGAGACAGTTGATCATTCATGTCCCATCCACACTTTTTCCCCTCTAGATCCACCCATCATCTTCTACCCCTTTGCCTATGCAACCCAATTTCATTTAGCTCTTCCTCCTACATCATCACCCTTTGGCCTCAACATGTGAGTCCACTGAGCCACAGCCTGAAGTAGGATGAGGTTGGTTTGCTGAGCTTTTCACACGAAATATAGCAAATAAGCAGTCCTTGTCCTCAGCTTTACTTACAACTCCTTCCAGCTCACCCCAAAGGAAAAGGTCCTTGACAGCTTACACGTGGGTAGAAAAACCACATTCGATTTAGTCAACAAAAACTGCTCAAAAAGAAAACGTGTTAAGTTCTTCCGAAACTAAGAGGGAAAAGGACTCTCAGAACATCTCACTAGAGGGAGCCCCCAGCCAGGACATGAATATGCTCAGCTGGTGCAATGGACAAGGATGGCACAAACCTACGGCATTGGAAAATCAGCCCCGAAACTCAGTCACTGCTCAAATAGCCAGGGTTTTGAAGTCTAGTATAAAGTAACTTAATTTTTAAAATTGAGGTCTCAGGCATCCAATTACAGGAATCCCCGCAGCAATACCAAAGAACTTACAACCAGAGGGAGGAGAAAAACCTACAGCTGGAAGAGTTTCTGTTATAAAAACCTCTTATATTTGCATTATAAAACTACTTATTAATGAAAGCAGAGCACACACATAGTAAAAATAGGTACCAAAGCCCCATCGTATAAAGCAATACCTATGGCAAAACAAAACGTTTTATGAGCAAAAGCCAGTAAGAGAAGAAATCCAAGAAAGAACAAGTGAAAAGGATTCATGGCAACAAGGCTCACAGGCTCACACTGTTATAATAAAAGTTTGTTAAACAACTCAGATGACAATTTTTTCCCCTTCTAGTTCATAAAAATGAGTAACAGACTGAATTGCAAGAAAAAAAAGCTGAACATGGGAGAGTTTCATCATTTCTAGTCAGCTTTAGAATTCACAGCTGAAGGAAGCAAATTAATTTGAAGTTCAAAAAAAGTCTGCCCGTTATCTCATCCCTACTACAACAGCTACTAGTAGAGATGTGTATCCTCACACAAGGAAAGCTTTTCTAACAGGATCTGGAGAGAACCCTGGAAAAACACCTGAGCAAGGGATAAGAGTCACAATGTGATCCCCAGACAGGAGCCAGCCCTTCCACTCCTGGGAGAACCCTCAGCAAATACTGGACTGGGACACTGCTCCACTTTTCTAGGGCTACTTAAAAAAAAAAAAACCACAAAGGAGTTGATCAAGCTTTAGGAGTGTATCTGACCACAGGGGAACGTGCAGCAACAACTCTGCTACACACTCCGTGCCTTTTCCCTTCAGTGTCTTTTTTTTTAATTTAAAGCTTTGTTTTCACAAGTGCCCTGTACAGATTAAAAATGACAAGCTATTACCAATGACTAACCTCCCATCGAACACAGCTTTCTATGCTATTTGTTTCTGCACAGGCTTAAGGAGTTTTAGAAGAGACAGATTGTAAGACCTGTTCTATTCCATGTCTGCTTCCACTCCTACTAAGCGTGGATGATTGTACAGGAAAGGCAATTGCTTATCTAAATCAAGATAAGCATTATTTCCATATGTTCCATCACCAGGGGGAAAGCATTCGCAGATGCGCAGATGCGCTGTAGTACTTCAGATTTGTAGTACAGATTTGCTCTATCACTTCTTGGACTTAGACGAGATCAGAACCTGAGCACAAGGAGGAAACATCTGTTGCAGACAAATCACTTCCTACCCAGCCAAAAACGCAGCACAACATGCAAGTCAAAGGCACTTGACGATGAACACCAACACCTTCTCTCTGGCTGCACGCTCTGGCAATATGGTGTGTTTCAGCTAATTACAAAGTGGCATAATTGGATTAGCCCAGGACTACAGCCAAGTACCAAACCCCCGAGGCAAACAAACACCACAAACCACAGAACAGATGAGGCTGGGTGGCACCTCCAGGGATTGTCAAGTCCAACCTCCCCACTCAAAGCACAGTCACCCAGAACAAGTCACCCAGGACCCTGTCCCAGATGAATTTTGAATATCTTTAAAGACAGAGACTCCACAATCTCTCCAAGCAACCTGTTCCAGTGTTCAGCCACATCATAGTAAGTGTGGTTTTGTTTCTAATACTCAGAGAGAATTTCCTCTTCCAACTTGCGCCTCCTGTCCTGTCCCTGTGCAGCACTGAGAAGAGTCTGGAGCCATCTCCCTTACACCCTCCACTCTGTGTTTATAAACACTGATCAGATCCCATCTGGGATGACTTTTCTTCAGGCTGAATCTGACCACCTTCCAGGTCAGGAGGTCATCGTGTCTCCCATTCAAGGCTTTTCACGCAGTGTGATATATGCCTCATCTAAGGAACAAGGGGCTACAACACACCCCTCTACAACCCCTGCAAAAAGGCCACAACTCACTCACTTGGGCCAAGTTCAGTGCAGTGATGTGGCCACCAGCAGCCCTCAAACAGGGCTGGAAGTATGAGCAGTGACTTTTTAGCCCCATGTTTGCATGGGAGCCACTGAAGACATTTACACATTAGAGAGAGAAAGAGTGGGGTACCATGAGAATTCATCAAAGCAGCCAGTCAAGTCTCAACAACCCACACAGTGCTCATGCAAAATGCAATTTTCTTGTGTTACCAAGGTCTTGCCTAGTCCTTACAGCGTTATGTTCCAACTCTTCCCTCAGTCTATTCCACACAGCTCTCTATATCCCCAAAACACAAAGCTGAGAGGCAAGAAAACCCTTTTAGTCTGGGAGAAGAGAAAGTAGAAAGAAAGGAGGAGTTTGCCTGTTTTCTGAAGTTTTTGTAAACCAAGGGAAGACTTGGTATGGAATGTAAAAGTACCAAAGACCCAAGTTTGAGAAAGGAGTAACAACAAACGAGGAGAACAAGAAACAGGAACACATTCTCAATTCTAATTTGTGATGCAACCTGGTCTGCAGGGACATACAATTGTCAACTCATAAATCAAAGTCTTCTCACTTCAGCAGCATGCACAGTGACAGCAGAGACACGACACAAGTAGGCTGAGGCCCTTGGGTATTTGTGTGTTTACTTGGAGAGTCAGCAGCCAGCTGCTGTGGTTGCTTCTGCTGGCTTGGGATTTCATGATTTAGGGTCCACAGGAATGGCTGCTGGTTTAGCTGTGACCCAGAAGGGGCTGTGCTTTGTGTACTTGAAGACACTCGTTCAATCACTGTCTTGTTTGGTTAGTTCTTTACAAGAAGGGCTTCCAGACTTTGCAATGGTATACTGGGACAAAAATGCTGTTGGATGCTGCATTTGCTAAGTTCTTGCCAAGGCCTGATTATTAGTGCCTCGCTCCCAGTGTTACCAAGAATTTCAATATGCAGATCCTTCTTCCCAAACAGCAGCCTGAGTTATACAGTATATGGCCAGCCAAGGTCACATGGAGGCAAGAACTACACTGTCTAAGACTCAATTCCTACTTTATAACCTCTTTCTACTACAGAGAGTTTGTGATTAACAGTGGAAGCCCAAAAATGGAGAGACAAATACATTACATTGCTTTAGACCCCTGTTCATTGCTCCATGAATACGCTGATACTTGTCTATAAAGCTGGAAGACTACAGGTGATGTTACTTCACAGGCAAGTCAGATCACCTTCACTGCAAGAGCTGTGCCTTGGCAATATTACAGCATTCCTACAACTATTCCTGGAGTGTTCAAATCCACCCACCACCTCTTGGGATAACTACGAGCCTCCATCCAAAACACACTACCAGCAGTGCAGCTTTAGAAACTGGGGGAAAAAAAAAAATGACTTTTCATGAACAACCAGGTGTTTGGTCTTCAGCAGCACCTATTTCATTTACCAAAACATGAAAACCCACTTTTAATGGGCAAGCACATACCGCATCAAGCAAGGTTAAAGTAAGTTCATAGTGGGAAACCACAAAGTCATTAGCTTTCATTCATTAGCTCACTAAGCAGTCAGACAATTTATATTCTACATTTTCTGCTTTCTTAATTCCCTACACCATTGCTAAGCAACAACTTCTCTAGCTGAGCATTTCAGGCTTTTGTAGTACTTGCAGTGGAGCTTGGAAATAAAATGTTACTACTGGAAAACTATGCAAAACTAGTGCAAAACCATCAGCAAACATTTCATGGCATTGTCATTCATGAGGCTCCCTGCATGAGGTACAGTGACAACTGTTTATAGCGGGTGGGAGTAGGAACTTTAGTACCAGAGGCAGGTAGGTAAGTTCTTCTGCAAGTGCAAAAGGTGATGTTTCCTAGACATTAAGCTTGGTGGTAACTCTTACCTTGCAGCATTTCCCTTTCCCTTCTCCCTGAGATACCACATGGAATTTGCTACCCTAAGGAACAGCTGGGCTTCAATTGAAACAGCAAGGGACAGAGGATATTTGCAATATTTGAAGAGAACTCTTACCATTACTATCATTAGTGTTGCGAGCCATACTTGCTTAATTCAAGGACTTGAAAAATGGAAATTAGTACAAATTCACAAGCAGTTACAAACTCACTAGCAGTTAGTAGAAAGTTAGCTCTATCTTCTTCTGCATGTCTGCATAACAGACAATACATCAGTAGGTGAGCAGCAGAGGACCTTATTCACACAGAAAAGATTACACTGAGCACACGGGAATAAACCCAGTGCAGGATGAACTTCAACTATAAGTCATGTATCTGTGAAGCAAATGGAAAACACAGAACTCAGACACCTTTACAGCCTAACTATCCATACCAAAGAGACCATCAGAAAGGCCCATCATTGCATAAACGAGCCTCTGGAAACGCAAAAGGCACGATAAGGCAGGGAAATGTTTCAGAGGTGCAATCAGTTCTCCCCTTTTTTAGCACCTGCATTAGAAATGGACCAAGTCCTTTGGACGGGAGGCTCTTGGTAAACTCCAGAACAACCTTTTCTGACAGTGCTTGACCACCAGCTCCCAGAGATGCTCTCAGGGCAAAGGTGCTTGCAGAAAACCACTTTCAGAAATAAATGTATCAGCTACATGAGCACAAGGCTGAGCAGCTTCATTTTGCAAGATCTACATTCTGTAACATCTCATTCCCAAAAAAAAAAAAAAACCACATCTGGAAGCTTTGGTAAAGACCCTTGTGACATACTTTTGCAGACACGCCAAGTCAACGTGCAACAGCTGCAAGTCTCAGTATGTTTTCTGTGCACAAACTTTACGCTTCCCTTTCACACCCCACACTGACATGGGAAATAATTCTTAGTGAAACGGAGCCACACATAAAAGAATCATTTTAACAGGTTTTAAGGCTGTGCAAAATCCAAGTTTACCTTTCAACTCGATTGTTAAGCCTTCTCTGCAGCGCAGAAGAGCATTTTCTGGGCACCATAACAAACGCATCTGTACACAGCACTTCCTGCAGGGCTGAGGAATTCTGTCTCAACTGGGTTTTCCAAAAGCACGGAGAGAGCCACGTATCACTTCACAAAGTACTACCATTTCACGGTTGGCCTCAGTGACCTTAAAGGTCTTTTGCAACCTTAATGATTCCGTGATTCTTCCCCACAACTTACTCAGACGTCAGTCGGTCTGTTAAGAGGCATTTCTACCTGCTGAGCAGTTCAGCTCTAGTGACTCAGAAAAGGGAGACCAGGCTTATCTGGGTTCCAGTGATTGGGTTTTTAACACGTGCAATCAAGTGTTTAACTGTGCGTGAAGCAAATGCAACTGCCCATGAAAGTTGGTTAACGTGATCCAAACAGAGCTCAGCGAGCTCACACTGCATCAGTGATCCCCCAACCTCACCGAGGGAGTTAAAGCAGAATCCTTACCTACTTTGAGTGTCAGGTTAGTTTTCAAACTCGATGCAAGACTCCCACACCCAGAGAGCAGCAGCTGAGTAGCCCACCCTGTGTGATCACTAATTATCATTAGTCCCAGGCAGCAAATCCTAATTGAGGCAACAGCTCAGCACCTTCCTAAGTGTCCGTCACATCTAAGCTACAGCAAATTCAACCAAGCCACACTAGTCTCTTACTGTCTTATCAAAAGAGGCTCCCATCATCTCCTGCAGGAGGACATCAGCTTTTTTCACCTACGCTTGAAGTATCCCCAATGTCTCATCGCCAGGCAACAGGTCTACTTCGTAAGCCATGACAAGGGTACAATTTAACAGCTTGATTTTGGAGTCAACCTAATCACAGGCACATGGCTCCTAAGCAAGCTGGCACACTGGCTCACATCTGTCTGCACAAGGCTGTGAGGACATATGCCACAATCCATCATAAATTATAGATGGGGGCATTAGCTGAGCCACCACACGGAGTAAAGCTGGATGACTTACTGAAAATGTCTCTGCAGAGCATTAATTTGGGGGTTTGATCTTGCAATCCCCTGCGCTCTGAAGAAGCTCATCCTTTACACATAAAAAAGGGAGCAGAAAAAACAATAATCAAAGAGAAGACATGAGCCAAAGTCCATAAGCTGTTACTTTTGCCCTGCATGTACTGCACTACCTCACTCAAAAAGCTACTATTATTCTGCTTTATCTTAGTAGTCTTGAACACGAGACGAGCCAGCCACCAAAATATTCCAGGCTGGAACCTACAGTTTTTCTCAGCCATTCCTGAGGAACAGCACATCCCGACTTGCAGCATCAGTGCTGCTAAAGCCACCCTCCCTCACACCCTGAGCGAGCAGAGCCTGCCAGCTCACAGCACCCTGCCTCATCTCCACTTTCTAACTCGGCTCAGTACTTCCTCAGGGACCTCTGCACAGAACTTCAGTGCACAGTGATGTTCAGCAGCTACAGAAAAAAAAAAAAAGGATTGTATCTCATCTTGCACGAGACAGAAGTTTGGAAATTATTAATCTGGTCAAGATGCAGGTCACCAGTAATTAAACTTTATTCTTTCTGGTAAAGACACGCCTGACTTCCCCTTGCACTCCCACCTACTGTTGCTCTCTGAAACCCACCGAGAGCTTGCAGAGCCTCAGTAAGGACACCAACTGATTGTTCAGAGCAGCGTCCTTTCCTCCAGTTAACTCTTGCCCCTCAAGGAGCTGTCTGCCACTGCAGATAAGAGGGTTTTCTCAGCTGCCTTCAGAAGGGCCACAAAATGATAACTCTACCCAGGACCTGTATAAGCTTATTGCTCTGTGGAAGTTGACTTGTTAAAAAAAAAAAAAAATCACCAAGCATCAGCTTAAAGAGAAATCACTGCCTTAATTACAAAGACAAGTGCTATTACTTTCTTAGGAAGAGGATTAGCCACACTGGATTTTGTGTTTTTAATCTATGTAAACAGATCTGAACTTTTACTTTATAACAATCATCTCACATTTGCTGAAAGCAAGGGTTTTTTTTATTTCTTCCCCAAAACACTTTAAAGAAAACTGTAGCACAAGGATCACCTCTTTGACAGCTAATCCATCCTATAAAGGTTATATGCCTACAGCTCACCAGGCAATTACAAAGTCGTTGATTACACATGCATTCTGTCTGTTTACTGTGGTTTCCCCCACCCCCTGTACTAAACACACTCATTTACCCACTTATATCAGGGCTGCCGCTAATTAAGGAGGAATATTTGCCTCTAAAACCAAACCAACAAAGGCACAGAGATTATTGCTCTCAAGCAATAAGTAAACTTGCATCTGAAGAAGACAGAAAGGTTTGTGGGGTCAGCAGATCACATGGTCAGATTTGTACCACTCTGCATCTGTTCAGGACACGTCCCCAAAGGGCAGCCAAGAGCCTGGGTGAAGCAGAGCACACACACAGGGCTCTGGTTACTCCCTCTGATATCTGTTGCAGCCAAACAAAAACCACCTCGGCCTTAAAGTCATCCCACATCACGCACACAGACTCCTGGACACCTCCAGAACGGACTGAGGAGCTTCCAACGTGGTTTGCTGACGATACCCCTCCGATTCCTTTGCTCCTTCCTTAACATGTATGGACAGAGAGCAGAAACGAGCAAACAGATTGACAGGCACTTCCACAAAAAGCACGTCGTTTCCCAAGTATTCCAAATACTTCATTGCCATGATCTTCACACAGTTCACACAAACCACAGCTGTCGGTCTTCGGGTGGCTGCTCCCCCAGCTATCACACACAGCAATTAATAAGCAGGGATCTCCACGTGCATCTCGGTGAGACAGCTTTCTAACCTTTAACACAGCAGAGAGACCTTGGATAAGACCTTGTGATAAGACATTTAGTAGGAGTAACAGTGATATGACAGTACCTGAAGAGTAAGGACAAAACCAAACACAGCAGGAGTTTAGCCAAAGCTGGAATTCACATTCAAGGCCTCAGGTAACAGCAGAGATGATCCTGAATGGTGGCACACAAGTTCTTGCTGTTTTCCGTGTGAGCTCAGCAGAAAAAATTGCTGCACCGCGAACTTCACCCAACCAAGAGTTTCAGTAGCAAAAAGCACCATTTTCTCTGACAGATAGAAAGCATCACACTGAGCTAAGATGTCTCGATTTACTTTCCTCCTTGTCACTCAGCTACAAATGTGTTATAAAGACAGTTGTTAAAGTCACTGTAAGAAAAAAAAAAAAACCACAATGCAAGCTGATGGACTTGGGTTCTTGGTGGGGGGATGCTCTTGAAACACACTGGTTTCACACAGCTATTACAGACAACTCATTGTCATAACTTGCCCGACAATCAATCTTAATGTTCTACTTGAGCACAATTTCTTTTTCTGTGTAAGTCACTGAAAATAATGAGTGGTTTGGAGAGATGTTATTTCTCACTTGCAGACATCTGGCACAATTTCACTGCACCTCAGTAGTGGTGTCACTGTCCAAGGTCAGTGTGATAATATTCACCTGGATTCCTATTTCCTGCAGGACAGATACCCACACCAAACAGGGCCACAAGCAGACATTATAATGTATTACCTGTGCTTAGTTACTCATCTCAAGAAATGCTGGTCACAGCTCAGTATTACCACACGTTTTCCTTCCACCATGGAGCATTTTGAGTGGCTCACCCTGATGCTTTGTCTCTGCAATCTCGTGTCAACCCACTGTGAATATTTAGAAAGCTGCACATTCACAGCACAAAGATGCTTTTATTTAATCCAAACCTAATTATTATACGTAAAACCCTCAGTGTTAAAGTAGATTAATTTGAATGCACTTTGAACCATATCATTTTCTGAAAAAACAGAAGATTAAAAAGAAGCTGCCAAAACATCTAAACATATTTCAAGACTTGGTTAAAAAAAATGGGGACTGCAGACTGTTTATGCCATTACATCTCAAACAAAAATTAAAAACTTAGGTCCTGTGTCCTTCCCTTTTAACTTCATCCAACAAAAATTAGGTCTTGCCATTAGCAAAGACCTTTAAACCACCATCTGAATTTGCTGTTTTCTTGGCAACACTGCCATACCAACGAATTCCAGAGGCTGTGAGAGTCAGCAGGACTCTCAGCTGCCTGGAGTTCAACTATATAAAATTTATTCCATTTTCTGAATTGCCCAATTAATGCAACAAAATGTTTTTCTACCAGTGGCACACAAAACTCAGCAACAACAAAATTCCCAAGGCCCTGATTTTCTCAAGAAGCTTTCAAGGAAAAGTTTACTGAAGTCATCTCTGCAGAGAATCTTTGGTAATTACTGTGTACCCAACAAAAAGCTAATATATGTATTTGACTTCAAAAACCACTCTAGTTGTGAGTCTACATGGTGGTGTTTTATTGACTGAGCAACTCCAGCTCCTGTTGCTGTACAAGATGAGTGCCCAGCATAAAGTGGTGGGTAATAAATATCATTGAAACAAAGGGATATAAATTCCAAAGCTTCAGAAAACAAGTCCATTATTCACACGTTGTCAGAAAGGGACTCTGCTTCAAAGTACATAAGAAAACAGATGAGGTGCCTGCATTTGGTGTATCCGAAGGATAAGAAGTGGGAAGAATGATGGATTTCAGTATATTCACACTATCCAGCCCTCTACAAGCTCATTCTTTGTTTCCAAAGTGGGCAACTGCTTATTTCTTTAACACATGCAGTTAAAACAAAGCAAGCTTATGTTTACAAAACTACATCAAGAACAAAAATTTTGTCTTCCTACCATCCCCCATGACATTAAAGAAGGCCACTTTTCACTAAGTGTCGCTTTTCCTTCCACTGCTGTGTTACAGCAGTTGATCTCCGAGATCCACTTGTGTCTCCTGGCACACCAAAAATCCAGGGATCCTGACAGCACAGTCCTTCTGGACCCACAACCAGCTTGCTTCCCTCAGCCCAAAGCAGTGGCTTAGTCTCTTCGTTCCACATTGCACCACTCTCCTCCCATAATGAAGAATTAACACAAACATGGACCAAATTCCATGCCAAAACACACACCAACTTAACTTCTTATGGCTATTTCTGTCCACATGAGGAGACCTGCAAAACACTGTGGGGTTTTGTTTTAGTCACAGAAGAGCATTTTAAACACAGACACTGCTGCTTTCAGCTCCCAAATGCTTTCAAACACCTTTGCTGTTATAGGAAGAGACAAAGCCCTTGTCAGCTGCCATTCAGAACGCCCTAACTCTGCTCCTCAGGAAGCTCTACAGAGTTACACATCCCCCTGTTACTCAGTCACAAAGACCTCCAGCCCTGACAAAACACAAACTTACTCCAAATTTTACTAGTTTCCTTCAGAACTTACTTCTGAACACAACTTCCTATCAAAGGGTGAAGGAGCAGGAGTGAGGAAAAACCCCTCTTCCACAAACTAAGGTATGTCTCCAAACATGTCAATGAAGAGCAGTGAGGTTGGTTCCTTCCCAACGTGAACCTTTAAGTCATTTCAGTTTGAGCAGTTCCACACACAGACCACACGATAATCTTCCGTTAAACTTCCACGTGACAAAAACGTGTGCCTACCTGGAATCTCCCAACACCCCCCCAGCAAGTCACTCCCATTTAAAAACAGGCACAATGAAGGTTTTATGCTGTTCCTAAAAGCATATTTTCCCTAACAGCCAGTACACAAATCTGTGCAGTACTCAACAGTCTTAATCTCCAGTTGAGTACTGAGTATCTACAGGGACTATTGCCAGCCCAGATGCTCTGCCTTTCTCCTGCAGCTTCTTACTCCAGCAGCTGATTGATTGCTCCTGCTTCACTTGATTTGTTCTTGGTTGCTTTCTTGATTTCTCCTCATCACTCTTCCTGAACAGCCACTCCATGCTTCACTAATCAATCTGTCATTTTTTCACTATTTGGAAGTAAATGGTAAAGAATTTTTTCCACATTCCCCATCATTTGCTGTTTTGGCCTGACAAGTAATACAGGGGATTTTATTTTTTTCCTCCACTTCAGTCTGTCAGTGCGAGCAGCCACATTTCAATAAAAGAAAAATATGAGAAGTTGGGCACGGCATCATCAAGTCAGCACCAGTTCCATCACACATGGGGCCTCACTTCTCCCCAGAGCTTCATTCAGGCTGTACCTGTTGCCCTCTGTCCCAGTGCACAGAGCAGAAGTCTCCCTCAGCAAGACTGAAACTCTAGTTTTTCTGTACTTCAGCTCAGTAAGACAGTTCTTGCAAACTCCCAATACCTTCAACTGGGGTCAACATTTAAGGGAAGTTTGAAACACATGCAGTAGGAGTCACATTAATACACACATTTCTTCTAATTGTACTGATGAGCTGGAATGTGGAAGCATTTCAGCAGCCCAGCCTTCCAGAAGTTCACTATTCCACATGGCTTATTTACAACAAATACATCAAAGACAACAAGTGACTACAGATATTTCCTCCTGAATGTACAGTATAACAAAAGCTTCGAGTAGCAGAGAAGTGTTTCAGCACAACTTTTGCCTTCCAGCATTTTTTTTTTTTGCAGTGTACTGGGTACTAACAGAGAGAAGGCTACAAGAAAATAAATCCACCACTGCCATGATTCAATACTCACACATTAGACACTGACATTTTGCTTCTGTGAAGTGTAACACCAATCACCACGTAAATACACACCTTGTCACCTTCAGCAGCCCAAGTAATACAAGACCTGTGAATTTCAGCACTTTATAGGGACTGTGAGAGTAGCTGCAGTGAAAACATAGTTTGGGCTGGAAGCGGTAAAGA
Organism: Cephalopterus ornatus; assembly: GCA_013396775.1. Taxonomy (NCBI): domain Eukaryota; kingdom Metazoa; phylum Chordata; class Aves; order Passeriformes; family Cotingidae; genus Cephalopterus; species Cephalopterus ornatus. The sequence goes on from VZRE01014787.1 coordinate 1,039,943, forward strand.
GTCTCCCGCTTAAACCCCATGGCATACTGCATATTCCCACATACCACAGATCTCTGAAATGACCTCAGAGGAAGTCAGGTAATATTTTTTATTTTTATGCAGCCTTTGGTTTCTAGGTGGACAGGCTTCCTGATGCTCTAAGATACAAAAGGGAGAAAGAGATCTATAGGTACTGATGTAACTCAGCTACTCAGCAGCGCTGAAGAGCTCAGCAACCTCTGACATATTTTCACTGCAAAAGTCATTCCAGGTGCTTTTAGGAGCAGACAAGAGCTTTAGCTGTTTATGACAAGGACATCTGCAGATCTGTCAGCTCCTCCAGATTGTGCTAAAATAAGTGCTACAGCCTTCCCATTTTATTAAAAACAGCTGATTAGCTCCAGGCTTCATCTCACCTGGATTATTTACCATAAAGACCACGTTCACCTGCAGCCACAAGACAACTCCACACACCTGTTCACAGGCCGGTCTTCGCTCTTAACGATAACAAAAGGGTCAGAAAACCAGTTCTATATCTGCAGTAGCAGGAAACACTTTAGGTCTCCTAGTTAAATGCTCCTCCAAAAAAACACAGGCTTCAGCCAAATAGGATAACGAGGCACAGAAAGAAAAGAGGAGGAGGAAACCAGCTCAGAAGTCATCCCTATTCTTCCACGCCCTTGTGTGGATAAAAGGGAAGGAGACAAAGAACAAGGCACTGTTTCAGAACTACTCACAGAGGACAGAACTCTCTAAGTGAACAGGATTCTCATTTCTGGTCAGTCCTCACTGCAAGTGTTTAGACAACTCTCCTGGTGATCACAACCACAATAAGGCTGCACACACTAACAGAATGGCAGCTAATCCAGGCCAGGCTGATGTTCCTCAGCCCAAGAAAGCCGGCAGCACCAAAAGTAAGACAGGCTTCAAACCCAATCTCCTCCCATTTCTGGGTTTTTAGAAAACAACACCACTTGTGCACTTTCCCTCTGCTTTTCAGTCACCTACAACACTGTTTTGCCCAGACTTCCCAGATCATTATGCTCACTGAGTTGCAAAGACAAAGCTGACTGCTGGAGTATCTGGAAAGTACAACTCCTGCAGAGAATAGCTATTTTACACACTTAAGGGTTATTGACTCCACCTGGGGATTCCTGCAGAGTTAGGGGACACCCGTGAGCCTATAAGAAATTTTGCTGGTTTTTTCTTTCCCCCCTGCCCCCGTTTTAGGCTGTCACTGCTCTAACGTGGGTTCCAAGTCTTGGCCTTCCTAAAAGTAACTTCAGACTAAGCAAACACAGTGGTCTGTATTTCAAGACTCCCCCATTTTACTTACCATCACTCTCACTCTTGCTTTTCAAGTCTTCCAGCCACGTTGGGATAGTTTTCAATGCAACGTAGTCCCCGGGGTACTCCTTGCGTCTTTCTTCCAAGGTCATCTTCAGCAGACGCTCTGTTTGGGGGTGGGGGGGGAAGAGACATGAAAAAAGTTGTGCAGACTTCCACATGAGCCAAGCAGTGACTGTGCCCCTGGTGCACTCACACACCACGGGAGCAAACATTCTGTTACTTTCTAGGTGGCAAGAAAGGCATGTTCAGTCTCTGAAGAGACTTTCATTTGAACATTAACAGGACACACTTGTTACCACAGTGAAGCACATACGGATGGTTGTTTTTGTTTGCTACTGAGTCACTCTCTCTTTTTTCAGACGTTCAGTGATAGGTAAAGCCTCAAAGAGCGTACAACTATGATGGCTCCTGCCAGCTTCACTCTTCTTCAGACCCTTCTATAAACGGACTAAGTTGTACAGTAAGGAAAAAAAAACCACCCCAGTGACCCAACACTGCAAACAACCCCAGCACTTGAGCTGATTTTGACAGCCACATCCTCTTCTCTCCTTCCCCACATCAGTGCTCAGTATTAGCTCAGCACAAGATGCAGAGCTTTTCCCCTTCCAAAAGGATGGGGGGCTGGGGGGGAAAACCCAGTAGAGCACATCGCAACACCTATATGCTACTGAAGCTTCTGATCTGTTTTTACAAGTGGCACTATTACTGCTACAACCACACTAATAGTTTTTTTGACACATTAATCAGTAATAAACCCTCTTTGAAGATGCAAGAGTTTTTAGGAGTGTAGGGGAAGGCTAAACCCATATTGTTTGCCTTTGACATAAAGGACTAGATGGACGCGAAAAGAACATTTTCTTCCCAAGTAGAAGAGACAGCGAAACAGTTGGACACAGTAACTGCTTCTCAGACGAAAGAGTAAAAAAATAAGAAAGAAAATAACTTTCACTGTGGGGTTTTTGGTTGTTGGTTTAGGTTCTTTTTATATAAAATTTCCTAATTACGAAGGCTGCCATCAGCACAGTCTAATGACCAAAGGCAACTTTGGAGCACGGGCTCCCATAACAAAATAAGTTCATTTTGCTATTTTTGACAGCATTACCAATTTATTCAGTTGACAAAAACATTCCTCTCCCATTATGCAGGCTGAGTATGCCTTAATTGGATATTTACATCTGCCAAAGTAGAACTGATGTGACCAGGGTCACCACTATGCACAACAGATATGCACTTAAATCTGTTACCTGAGCTTCAAGCATAAAAAACTCCAAGTATCTGACGTGAACATTAGAAGTGCTACAGGAAGGCAGACCTGAGAGAGCGTGTGCCTGTGTGTGTCAGGTTTGGGAGACTGACAAGCTGAGCAGTTCTGGGTGCCTTTTGCTGAAGAGGTGATAAAGCCAGTCCTGTGCCTTCAAAACACAAGTTCCTCTCTTTTATAAAACAGAAAGGTTTTATAAAACTTTGCCTTAGTGAGTCAGCAGCGAGAACTTCAACTGAGACTTAATTATACACAAACCTCCCAGAAGATGCTCCCAACAGCCTTCGCTGCAAGTGCAGTTTTCTGCCCGCAGCAGAAACTTGGGAAGTTTGCAAGGCAGTCCAGTCCTGTGTCTAAGGCTCTGAAATCAACTCCAGTCCTGCTCCTGCTCCGTTCCAGCTGTCCTCAAGCAACACCTCCCCTGGGAGGATGTGGACCAACCCTTAATTACCAAGAAAGTAATTAAGACAAGCAAGGGTATTGTCAGTGGGTTTGAACTCAATATTTAGCAATTGGTGCTTTTTTCTTTTCAAGAGATGCTTCAGAATATAAAAGGCTGAGAGCAACTGCACTCAGAGCTTCATGGGAAGAGCAGAACCAGGAGGTACAGACAGCTTTGCAGGGGGTCAGGAGTACCTGTGAAAAGTGCAGGCAGTCCTAACTAAAGATTTGATTTCCAAAATACCCTCTAGGTAGGAAGGAAAGAAAGAAGTTGGGCTTCTCTAATTTTCCTCTGTAGTAAAGAAGGTACTTGGCAAGTCCCCCAGGGCTACAAGCTGAAGAGCAAAGCCAGCAGTGAACAGAGAAGTTTTTTCTGCCCTCCTCGCTCAAATACCCAGGCCCAGCACCATCAGCATGGTGCTGGAAAGCAATTACTGGAGCAGAAGACTGCGGAACGCTGATCGTTCACACTAGGCAAAGAGACAGTGAGTTCTGGCCAGCCAGCACTCAGACATGCTTCCTGGAGGGAAAAAAACCTCACCAGCAGTGGGGACCTCTGGTTTGCATCCCTAAACATCACCTGAGGGAGACCACCATCCTCACAGCTGACCGACACAAGGAAAGCGTGTCGGCAGCTCCGGTTTCCAGCTTACCCTCCAGTCCCTCCACTCAGCCCTCCTCACCAAGGGCCTGAGTTGACTTGCCAGGCTATGAACTCACACAGACAGCAGCAGAGCTGGAAGAGACAAGTAGGAGTAACGGGAGCACTCACCAGAGCCTACCAGAAACCTCTCCTCATCTGCCTCCGGGCACAAAACCAGCGTTTTTTGAAGGTAACACCATACAGCATTTTACTACAGAAACATGGACCGCAAGACAGTTTTGAAAGAAAAAAGCATGGAACAAGAGTCACTTCATTTGAGAAGAGTTTGACAGGGGCAATTAACCTACACAGAGATCAGTTCATTCGTGTTTTAACAATTTTTCCTTACAAATACACTCATGATTTCTGCCACAGACAAGAAGGATGAATCCTATCCATTGAAGTGGTCTTCTGCCTTCTTAGCTTGAAACAGAGTCACGGGGGTGACAGAAGAAAAGAAAGAGAACTTAAAATACGAACCTCTGGTATTTTTTTCATCCTCTCCTCGTGTATTACTACATTATTTGTAAACACACCAGGCAAGAAGCTTTCCTCCTAGCAGATACAAACATCACACTTCCACTGGGTGATTTTTTTTTTCCTTAATTTCTACGTTGCTTTCCACAGGACTGATATATAAAGTCTGCAGCAAACACTTGGCCCACAGTTTTCATGCTCTGGAGTTTGGCTTTGGGGATTTTTAAACTGAGAATACACGGACGGGGGGGGCCCTCAAGGAATATAAAAGGAGTAAATAGTTGGAATGGGGAGAGGCGAGGGGGGGGGAAGGTATGACAGCCTCATCCCCCGAACACTTCACCCCGGCTGACGGGCACTAGAAGCTGAACTAGAAGCACAGTGCACCAGCAATTCAAGTAAACCACATTTCCCCTCGGAAAACGAAAGCGTTAGGAGGAGGAAAGGCACGTTTTGAGGGCATGTGCCCAACTTTCCGGCCTGGAACACTCCCACAAGGTGACTCGGGGGCGGGAAGCCCTCGGGAGAGGGGCTGTTTACCGCCCGCGCTTCCCCCAGCGCCGGGGCTCCGCTCCTCACCCGAGCTGGGGCGGGGGGGGGG